>BGPR01032191.1:0-17628 GCA_013235015.1 Araneus ventricosus | reverse complement strand
CTTGTCTTCCACCAGCTGATGAACAAGCAACGCGTATAATGCAGGAAAATGAAAAAACCAACCTGCATGTCTCTGAACCTATCCTAGCAGTAAAGAAACATTTTTCTTTGAAAATCTGCAACTCGCCCCTTCATATGGGAATATTCTACTTCTCTGCCAGAACTCACATCTGGATGAACGGAGCAACGCTACAATACAGCGAAAATGGAAAAAACTGCCTGCTCTGAACCATTCTCTGCAGTAAAGAACATTGTTCTGGGAAAATCTGTAACTCCGCTTCATATGGAATATCCCTCTTCTCTGCTGAACATGACAGGTGGAACCACAGAGCAACGATATATAATACGGCAAATAAAAAAACTGTCTGTGCTTTGAGACCTGCTCTAGCAGAGAAAGAACATTGTCTGGTGAAAGAGATCTGTACCGCCTAACCAATAGGGAATATCCTGCTTCTCAGCAAACATGACAGGTGGAACCAAGAGCAACGATATAATACAGGCAAATAAAAACTGTCTGTGCTTTGAACCTATTCTTGATAAAAGAACATTGTTCTGGTGAAAATCTGTAACTCGCTTATGAAATATCCTTCTTCTCTGCGAACTACACAGCTAGATGAACAGAGCAACGCTATAATGGAGCAACAAAAAAAATGCCTGTGCTCAGAACATCCTCTAGCAGTAAAGAACATTGTTCTGGTGAAAAATCAACACTTCGCTTCATATGGGGAATATCCTACTTCTCTGCTGAACATGACGTTGAACCAGAATAACGATATAATACAGGCAAAATAAAAAAACTGTGTGCTTGAACCTATTCACTGATAAAGAACATTGTTCTGTGTGAAAATCTGTAACTCGCCTTCATGGTGATTGTACTTATCTGCCGAACTTGCACAGCTGGATTGAACGGAGCAACGCTGTAATGCAGGAAAATGAAAAAAAAAAAAAACTGCTCGATCTCTGAAACCTTGTGGTCAGTAAAGAATACCATTGTTCTTAGGTGAAAATGGCAACCTGCCTTCACACTGGAGAATGGACTACTTCTCCGAGCGAATTAATAGTTGGAATTATAGGCAATACTTGATACATGGGAAAATGAAAAAGAACAACCTGCCTGTGCTGTGAACTATTCTAGCAGTACAGAACATTGTTCTAGGAAATCTGTAACTCGCCCCTCATATGTGGAATATCTCTTACTTATGCTTCAACCTGATGCAGCTGGAACCACAGAGCAACGATATAATACAGTGCAAATAAAAAAATCCTGTCATACCTAACTCATTCTTAGAAAAAACATTGTTCTGGATGGAAAATCATGAAACTCAGCCCTCATATGGGAAAAAAAATTACTTCTCTGCCGAATTTCACAGCTGGACGAACAGTATGACGCTGTAGATACAGGAAAATGAGAAAAAAAAAAAAAACCTGCACCTGTGCTCGAACCTATCCTAACCAGTAAGACATTCGTCGGTGAAAATCCTGCAACTCGCACTCATAGTGAGAAAGGAATTCTACTTCTCTCGCCGAACTAATATGTATGAATAATGCACGTACAACGATACTAATACAGCAGAATAAAAAAAACTGTCTGTGCTTTTGAACCTATTCTGACACGTAAAAACATTGTTCTTGAAAATCTGTACCCTTATAGGGATTGTACTCTGCTGAACAGCTGATGAACGGAGCAACGCTGTAGCAGGCAAAATAAAAAAAATGCCGCGTATGACAGACCATCCTAAAAGTTAAAGAACATTGTTCGAGGAAAATCAACAATTCCGTTCATATGGGAATAGGCTGCTTCTCTGGAACAGACGCTGGAGTGAAAAGACAACGATATAATACAGGCAAATAAAAAAATAACTGAATAAATTAGCTAGACCTATTCTAGTACAGAAAGAACCTGTTCGGTGGAAAATCTAACCACCTTCGAACTGGGAATGGATCTTTCTCCGACGAACTATATAGCTGGATGAGTGAGCAATGCCTGTAATGAGGAAAATGAAAAAAACAACAACCTGCCTGTTCCCTGAACCGCATCTAGTAGTAAAAAACATTGTTCTGGGTGAATATTTGCTAACACGCCTTTCATAGAGAATATCCTACTTGCGCTGAACGACAGTCTGGTACACGAGGCAACGATATATCAGGCAAATAAAAAAAAACTGCTCTGTGCTTTAAGACTATTCTAGCGAAAGAACTGCTTAAGCCCATTCCCATATGCTTTTCGTTGAAGTCTTTTCCTTCACAGTCAAGCCGCTAAAGAACAAAATTGAACGAGTCAAAAGCTGCTGCGGTCTGAGAAGCGCTTGATAATGCTTTTTTTAATTGCTGGAATGGAATCGGGGCCCAGCAGCGTTCTGAATTTCCTGTATTAAGGCGCTGGTTTGTTGCTGCAGGAGTTAACTTCGCTACCGAAGATGTCCATAGGCAATTTCCTTTGATTAACACAGAGGAGCTATCCAAATTTTTTAACTTCTTTAAAAGGCTTAGAGCATAGACAGAGCATTTGTTTGTTTGTCTCTATTACATCATTTCTCTCTTTCTGCACGTGTCAGGTTCGGCAAAAGAGTAGTACAATGACAATTTCAAGCGACTCGCTGAAAAGCGTTCCCAGAAACTTTTTTTACCACTGACACCCGCAAAGACAACCAGCAGTTTTTTTCCGTTTGTCCGTATTTTTGGCGATGTTTTTTCCACCAATTATAGTCCCACTCATCTCCTAAAGGAGATAATTAGAGCGGAGGACTCAATTAGAAGCCCATCCGGAATATTTCTTACACCAGAATTTTTAGGGGTCCGGAGATAAGTAGTCGAGTGAAAATTGCAGGTGGCTTGCTCAGAAATGCTTCCAAGTACATTTCTTATTGCTTCAATAGGCATTAAACATACGCAAATTTATGCATCATATTCCTATATATCAATTATGCTCTGTTCCTCTAGTTGAGATGTTTGGCACAGAAATTGTCCATCAAGAATTGTTTAACCTCCTGAGAAAGACTCAAATTCTGTTGTAACTACTAATGTAGGCTCAGAGCAAAGGCAGCTTTTTTACATCTGCCTGTATTCCAATGTTGCCCTGCTCATCAAGTTGAGATATTCGGCAGAGAGAAATGTCCAGTAAAAATTGCTTAGATTTCTGAAGAAAGCTCTGCAACTATCTTCCGATTACTGACGTAGATTCAGCGCAAAAGCAGTATTTTTCCATCTCTGCCTGTATTGCAATGATGCTATGTTCATCAAGTTGAGATGTTCGACAGAGAGAATGTCCAGTAAAAACACTGCTTGCCTTTCTGAATTAGATCTCTCTCCAATTATTTTCTGAATTCTAATGTTGGCTGAGGGAAAAGTCATGTTTTCGTTGTCGTCTTTTCATGTCTTACGTTGCTGTTCGGTTTTTCCGGCTAGCATATTCGGGGGAAAAGTTGTCGTAGTAGCTTTGCAAATAAACGTACATACTTTTCTTCCCATCATTGAAAATGAAATGTGGCAAATTAGAAGATCTCATTGGTGTCTCTTACTTCTGGAGGTGGTGTAGAGAACGTGCAGATTTTTTTTAAATCGTTTGCCTGTATTTCTTTGGTTGGCGTTACTCATTAACCCTACAGGGGATTCTCAGGATTCCGAGATGGGGTGGGGATAAGTAGTGGTGTTTATGTTTATCTCATTGGTGGCTTGCTGCTCCAGTCGTTGAAATTTTCTTTTACCTCGGGGAGAAGAGTTCCTAGAATCTTTTCAAAGTATTTCGTTCTTGCTTAAAGTATTGAAGAATTATATCGTTTGCTGTTCTCTATTCATTAGCTAGTGAAGTTCAGTATCGTATTATTTAGCTTTGTTTGTTTGAAATTCAAATTGAATTTGCTTTATTAATTTTGCACCTAAATTTTATTGCGATAATCTGATACATATTTTTTCGTTATGGTTGACACTCCAGTTAAATAAGCTTATTCTTTCGAATAACTTTTTGACGATATTCATTTTATATAGTCTTTTTCGCATTCTAGAATCTATTTATAATGCTATTCGAAAATTTTAATCCTTAAGTTTCGAATTTAAATTTTAAGTTTTTCATTAATTTACCTTGTATCTCAATTATCTAATTTTTCAATTTCTGTAAATATATGAATAGAAAACTACCATGGATTAAACTTTTGTCTGTAAACGGTATAATTGCTTCAAAAAATGATACATTAGAAAAAATTACGTCTGTATTAAACCTAAAAGTGATGAAATTAAAATTTCAAGAGAAAATTTTTTATCCAAAGTTCGTGAATACGTGACACGATATTCATTTTAAAGCTTTAAAATAATTCTACACGTCTACTAAAAGTTTTGAGAAATTTTGTCCTTAAATTTGGAAGTAAGTGTTGCAATAATTTGCATTGTATCTCAATTATTGAATTCTCTCTATTTTTTAATTATGTGAATATAACTCTGACAGTTTAAAGTTTTTTGGTGGAGGCAACATCAACTGCTTCAAAACAAATGGTTTCTGTATGAAACTTAAAAATGATGCAATTTTAATTTCAAGAGAATATTTTTTTTTATCCGAAGCATTTTTTAATATTTACTCTCTCAAGATTCTGAAATATCCGAAAAAATATTTTCCGAAAATAGGGAATGTGATACGCGAGTGAAATTTCGCCTACTGCTGTATTAAAATTAAGAATAAACATCCTGTTAATTTTTCTTCTATTATAATATAATCTACTAGGGGCTCTGCCCCTGCTCGTTAAAGCTCGCCAACCCCCAGGAGGGGTTGCAACGCAAACCCTGCTCTCTTCGCTCTCTACAATGAAAATACTGCGTGTCCTGGAATAATTATTGTAAAATCTTTATATATATATGAAGCTTTATTTTGCTTTTGATGCTTTAACTTAAATCAGCACAGAATAATTTTATAGCCTCAAAAAAATATACTTTTCCTTCAAATAAAACTTAAGAAAATTATGAAAGTGCATAAATAAACAAATGAACAAGAGTTACAAAATTAAAACAAATAATTATTCTAAAACTTAATTCTAAAAACAAATTAGATTTAATATTGTTAATAAAGAGATTGTGGTGTGACATCTTAGCACTATGAGTATAAAAAAAGACAATATTATGAATAAATAAAAATCTTAAGCTGATTTCCTTTTAATGCTTTCACCTTACGAAGGAATAAAATGTTTTGATCCTGAATCTTATCCTACCTTATTTGCAGGTACGACGCGTTCGAATAAAACGTTATTTGCAGGCACAGTGCGATCGCATAGAACGTGATTTGCAGGTACTGTTTGTTTGAATAAAACGTTATTTGTATGTACTGCACGGGCAGATGAAACGTTAATTGCAGGTACAGTAGAAACGGATAAAATGTTATTTACAGGTATTTTCCATTCTGTTAACTTGTACATTCGTGTTTTCTTGATGACACTACACTATTTTAATTATTTCAGAATTTTATTATCAGTTAACGGATTAACTTATTTTATGCCAGTGACGCCGCCTGCTTATGAATTTAGGAAGAAATTGTTAAAAAATTTATATTTATAATAATGAATAAAATGAGATAATTATGAGAGGCAGAAGACAGTAACAATGGCGAGTGAAAACACTCGGAGAAAAAGTTTGCCCTCCAGGACCGAACCTCGCAACATTGAATTGCAAGCGCATCGGAAAGCACGGCTGGAGGGTGAAGGAGGGTTTTTTCTTATTTCAACTGTCATTTATAGCGTAGTTTGGGATTTTAAAGATTGCAGAATTTTAGATTGAGGGGAAGGTTTGATAAAATTTATTTGCAAAGTTTTTGATTTAAACTTTTTTTTAGAAAAACCCAAGCCGCTGACTTAAACTATTTTGACATTGACCTGAACGTTCTCTGTCTCTCATAAGCCATCTCCATTTCTAACTGATCTCTTGAATCATTTCATCCAAAGATTCATTATATGTAAGAAATATTGTGAACTCTACGACTTAACTTTTTCTCGCAAAAAAATGAGTTTATTTTACAACACAATGAATATAGTAACAGGCTATTCCTATGAAGTTAAGCCTAACATGACGGAGGTTCCGGTTTTGTTTGGTAACAGACGTTGCCTTCGAAAAAAAAAGAAATTAGCCCATTTTGTTCGCCACGTCCGTTTCCCCTTAGCGTCTTATAGAGATTTCTAAAAAAATTATTTCAGCATTTGGAAAAATATATAACTTGGCTTGCTTTTCTTTATTTCTAGAATATTAGCAGCGCTCATTCGGCATATTTAACAAATCGCTTTCTTTAATTTCTTGCGTAGAATTAGAAATGTATTTTTTATTTAATAGAATTGAAACTACATTCCGTTTAGATGCTTTACAATTGGAATTAAAATTTAAGTTTTTGAAATTTTTCTTCAAATTTCTGGTAGGTAATTATTACTTAATTTAGAAATGTAAATTCAGCTGTATAATTCCGGATTTAGGATAGATGTAAATATGCTTCCAAAATTATTGTTCCTACTATATTATATTAAATTTTATAATATTCGCTATCCAGCCAGCTATCTGAACATTAAAGCTGTTCTGCGTCCAGTTGAGAAGTCGGTTCAAACCACCTTGTGTTGATTCGGCTCGTACAGAAGACAAATTTACATAGCAAGGCGAAAAAACTAGTAGAAAAAGTATCTTATCCCTGTAAATCGTTTATTTGCCGCTGTTTCCTTCATTTCCTTGTATATTAGAAGCAAACTAACACATTCGATTTGGTCATTCCCTTTCATTGTATGTCGATTACATACACCTATTTTTTTCCCCAGAAATTGAACTTGAATGGCTGAGGTACCTGGGCTCGGAAAACATCGACTACGGTAAAGGTGGTTTTTAGATCCGAGATTCGATCTGACTAAGGAATCATATGCCTTAATCTGTTGTAATTCGGAGGTCCCTGTTTAATCTCGCTAACAGCGCCATTCACCATGTGGTGGCGAAAAGAAAAACCCACAGTTCTAGCCGAGCGATGACAGCAGGTGGGTCAGAAAAGGGATGCTTCTTTGCTAAGTAGGAGACGACATAGTTGCCTCCAATCAATCAATCAACAGTGATGGGGTGGTGGGCGAAGCACACGGCCTCTGGAGGCCACAATCTTCGACACATGAAAAAATAAATACGATTAAACATTATTAAAAGATGATGTTTGCCCTGAGTGAGAAGATTAAATTAGGGGGGGGGGGTGCTGTAAGAAAAGGTTTAAGTTGCTTCCTGTCAAGCGAAGTCTTATGCAGCAGTTCATTTGGGCCTTTATTTAAGCGAGGTCATAAAGTCTTATAAATGTAATCTTCTTGCCGCCGTTTTAATTATTATAAATTAAGCATTGCAAATTTTGTCACAGTCCTTTTGTTACTATGCCTATGTTGATGTTACAATAAAAAGTAAAAAAAAAAATCTCTTTCGGCAAGCTGGAAAGAAAAGGTAGATTTCTTTACGTTAATGTTACAAAAGTAATGAAATATTACATATTGATCAATGCAGACATAGCCAATGACTTTATTGTTTCTACACATTGCAATATTCACGCTGCGATTCTGTTTTCATGACATTTAATTTTACTTTATCGAGGCTTTATCATTCTACTCAGAAGGTTATGCTAGATTTATTTGTCAGTGCATTGGTCAAAACTTTTTTATATCTCAACACATAATCATGCAACAGGTAGGAATCAAAGAAATAAACATCTCAGCAGTGCAAATATCTCCTAGATAACATTAAGTTAGCCTATCTGAAACAGTAACAAGAAATTAACACTTCACACGAATGAAGAAAGACTCTAGATTTAAAAATTAATTTATTTAATCTAGGTTACCACATAATTGTGTGAACATTACTTTGCCATATGTTAAAATCACATGATATGAAACATTTAAATACTACTAGAATGGTCTCATTTAGAGAACTCCCTGGTTACATAGATAATAGTCAATAAATTCTCAACATAGAAGAAAATAAAAATTATTAAACATTGTGAGTGGCAAATTTAATACCTGTGTTTAAAAGCATACGATATGAATGCAGCCATTTTGAACAGTGAAATTAAATCTCCATCGACGGTTAAAAGCAAATACTCAGGCAGAAAATCCCAAAACAGTTTTAAAGTTAAGGAGATATTTTTCAATATCAAATAGGATAAAGGGAACTCTTATTTAAGCATTTAACTTTTTTTCTATTTTATATTAAATTTATTAAACAAAACTTGGTGCAGCCATGTTTAGTTAAATATCAAATTAAAGTAATCTGTCAAATTAACTAATTATCAAATTAACCATTTGATTAATTAAAATTAACTTTTTACTTAATTACAATTAAATATTTACTTAATTGCGACAAAATCTTCACTAAAACCACTATTTTATCGCTCATAGTATTTGCCGGCAATCTTGATCTTATAATATCTAATAATTATCTTAATTTAAATTTTAAAAAAGTTCAAGAAACTCTGTTCTAGAGCTGTTTCTCAAAATGGCCATTATTTTAGTGAGTATTTTATTTATTCAGAAGATATTTCGTAGGAACAAAACAAAATCGTTTGGAAACAGTGAAACGGGAGAATTTACGATTATGACTTACAAATAAATCCGAATTTGGCCATTTAATTTCAGGGCACCATACATATCTCAGCCTTCTCACTGATTATATTCATTCCCATCCCCAACTTCCAGAAGAATAATTTATCAACAATTGCACTTTTTCATCATCAACAGAATAAAGTTAGGACAGGTGATTATTAATCTTAAAAAATATGCAATATCAAATACTAAAAATTTATACTGATTTAATTATTTGTGTCCTCTTCGTGTAGTATAATATTAAGCGATTTTTATCTTCTAGTACAGATAGGTTCCCAACCTGGGGTACGCGAAATCAAAGTCGGTGATGGCAGAAACAAGGAAAAAATTTACAGAGTTTTGTTTCTTCAAGTGAATACTTGCTATTTATTAACTATACCACTTAAATAGTTGATTATTACCAAGTGTAATTCATAGTTATCCTGATAAGTGAATACGAAATCAATACAATACTGCTTTCATTTATTTTAGCGTGGAACTAACACTATTGTAAAAATGGAATAAAATGCAAAATCAAAAATAAGTCTTGCAAATGTTATTAATTCGAGTCATTTGACTCTCATGCTAACCTAAGATCTTAACAACATTGATAAAAACTTCTTTGCATAGACGGGTGATTGGGGGAGTGGGGTGGATATTATAGCAGGGGGTACGCGAAAATAAAAAGACTATTCAAGGGGTACGCGAGAGAAAAATGTTTGGGAACCCCTGTTCTAGCATACGAAGCTTACAAAGGGAAACCATTGCAATAAGTATTGTTTAGAATCTTGTCCGTCAACACGATATATCAAGAAAAGAAATGAAGCGAATGGAATCTGATGTGTGAAAATCAAAATACAATCAAAACTGGAGACCTATATTAAATTCTGGATGAAATCTTAACTGATAGATAGGCGAGTTTTTCTGGCACGAAATCCATTGTAAGATATGCTGCGCCAAACACTAGTTTGATTAGATGATGGAAGTTTAAAAAGAGCCAAGAGAAAGTTGTACAGAGCAAAAGGAAAACTACTTCAATGTCTAGTGGGATAAAAAAGTACGTTTCAATTAAAATGAAATCTGACTAAAGGTAAAATGCTGAAATTTCAATTAATGTCTTAGTCAAATAATTTTAACGAGAACTCTATACATGCTTGTGAACACGATACATAATTCAAAAATGTGACATGCTAGACGAATGAAATTTAGAGTATTATTTTATCATGAGAACTAGAGTTATGATCAAAATTTGGATTAAATCCATCAATTGGTTGACTGTGTTAGTCTCTCTATCCATATGTATATAAATACAGTAACTTAAAAACGCAATAAACCACATAAATGAAATTGGTTATGTAATCTTAACAATACATTATAGATCTGTACCAAATTTTGGATTCAATCGGTCCAAGCGAAGATGTTCGAAAGGCCTATGTGGCACTGATTCGAGCCATATTGTGGAAGTATAGAGAAATTTGAGGGAAGAATAGCTGGTTCTCTTTTTTGTTTCATTCCCAGGAGTATTTTTAATCGTTATTTGTATGAAACGATTGCGAATGAATCCCAATACTTTGGTAGAGAAGCAAATCGATTTTCCAAATCTGTAGAAGTCTGCTAAACTATATGCAATAAAATAAATATAAAAAATACGGTATAAGTTTTTTATTCAAAATGCACTTTAAAGGAGAAAATACGTTTACACATTATAATTTCGTCAAAATGAACTCAAAAGTAAAAAATAATTTTTCTGATTACAATAAAATGCGTGGTTCGAATAAAAGCGTTGGCGTCTTATATAGCACCTTATGTGTATATTTCCTTAAACAAATGGAATATTCCTAGAAGGTAAAAGTGCCAACGCTTTTATTCGAACCATGCATTTTATTGTAATCAGAAAACTTAGTTTTTACTTTTGAGTTCATTTTGACGAAATTATAATGTGTAAACATATTTTCTCATTTAAAGTGCATTTTGAATAAACGCTTATACCTTAATTTTTTTTAATTTATTTTATTTTCTACTTTGTAGTGACGGCTGACACGAATACACAGGAGATGTTAGGCATAGTAAACCAAATTCAATTATTGAATTCTCCGATATAAAACATTAAAATTATTATATACATATGTACAATTACATTTTTTAAATGATTTAATGACAATAACTTTCTGAAATATAAATCCGTAATATATTACGTGATAACTTACAATTATTATCAACAATGTAATAGAAAAAAGAGAATCGATCTACACAACTTTCTCTTTTTCCTTTGAGTGCGAAACGTTTGGTGCACACAAAGTAAAAAATCTGGCTGTTGGCGAATTCTAATAGAAAGTAAACCCAAGACTTGTAGAAACACGAGCTATTACGTCATTCATCGGTGCAACGCCGGAATTATAGCGTATTCTCTGTTAGTTTCGTGGTGTTGTTACAATCCTACATAACGTGAGGTTACCACCTTCCAAACTTTATCGCCCAAATATAGAGCCAAAAATTTTAATATCATTTTGTTATGTTTAAATTGGGTATAGATTGCAATTTTTTGCATAATATTGTATTGTCACCGGAAACCTACCACTGTACTAAATTTCAAAGCTGTAGCTCAATTGGAAGTGCGATTGCTATGCTGTCCGGGGCAATGCGTATCCAGAGCATTGGATGAAATTTTTATCTGAAGAAGTCAGTTCGTAGTCGAGCGGATGGAGAAAGTAAACATCAATTATTGCAAACAAATAGCCAGCAACATGAATTTAAATGAAATCATTTGAAAACATCTTCCTATTTACATCAGGAATCTTTCAAATACTAAAAATGCGCACTTCTTGAAAAACGTTTTAAGAAAAAAGCTTTTGTTTGATATTTTTGCATAAAAGTACAATACCTCAAGAAGTTATCAAAATTAAGCTTTGGAAAACTTTGTTTCGGGGATCGCTGAAAACGACTTTTAAATTAATCAAAATTGTAAATGGTTAATTGACGTGGAAAACTAGATTAAGAATATCAAAATAATTTTAGAGTAATAGATAATTGTAGTTTTATTGGGTGATGATCAATAACAATTTTTGCCGTAAAATTAAAATTGCTTTACTTGTATCTAGCTGTTATGAGGCCATATGCTTTATAATTTATACATAACCTACCATAGTTGGTGTATTTTTGTTTCATTTTTTATTTATTTCAGAACGTAATAATAATCAGCATTTAGCCCGAAAAATAGGATTAACATGGTTGGCCTTACACAACGGGAAACTAATAAAATATCATTCCATGTTTAAGATTTTGACTAAGTTTCAGATCGAATTTTTAAATTAACTTATATCTAAGCATTTTTATAACGTTCAAAATTACGATTCGCTGTACATTTAACTACCCAAACACTTTCATAAATAAAATTCCTATCCAAGAAAGATTTTAAACACGTAAATTTTTTCCAGACATACCGAGAAAAACTGCCTGTAAAGGTCTATACAGGAAACCGAGATGAAGACAAGCAAATCTTTTCATTAACGCATACAACAATAAAGATTAATTAAATTTGAATCTACCGTTATTCTATTTTTATCTACTGTTATTCTAAGGTTTCGTTAACTTAAATGTTTTACCTACTGAACGAAATAAAAACAAATTACAATAATAAATATATTTATTTTTTGATATGAAAGTTTCATTAAATGCTGCCAAAACATTGGAATAGAAGAAAGCTTATTTCATTAATTATAGCATTTATAAAAGGTTTTAAAAGAGCTTATCTATAGATTGAAAGTTACTTTTTCCATTGTTGATATACGCAGCCTATTTATTTTCATTTTCACTAAAACATTTTAATGCTACTTTAAATTAAGCATTTTAAGGTTTAAAAAGTAATTTATGATCATTGAATCTAAAGAACTCAAAGACGAAAAATATTACGAAAGAAAAACTAAACATACATAATTTTTAAACGATAAAGTTTTTTTTAAAAAAAACTTTATTAATTCGTGGAGCTTATAAAGCCGAAATTGATATCCCATAACTTTACATAATCACGGTTTTTTTTCATGAATGATGCAATGCTGTACATTTTTCAACAGTAGTTGAGTAATTCTAAATAATTGAAAGAAATAAAGAAAAAAAATTTTTTTTAATTAATTCAAATTTTTAATTTGCTGGTTTATTAAACAATTTCCTACCCAGTAGAAATGCGATATGGTAATTATTTTATTCTTAAATAATTCAAAATTAATCAAAAGGACAAAAATGAAACTGATGTAAACACATCACTCCAATGGTTGGTTAGGATTCGTGCAAAATGATCTCTAAACCTCAAAACTATTTTGTCTAACCACTGCTTAAAATACTTTGTGGAGCTACTTTGGATCGGTAGAATAAATGAATTTATAGAAAAGGCCCTTTTAATCCGAAATGTTATAAAACTTCTTACTATGTGAAACACTTTTCATGGACTTTTAAATGGTTTAATTCGTTTTCTCAAATTGCTATATACTCATAATTCATCCTAAAAATTCGACTCACAATCCAGTTTGATAAAAAGCATCCATGAATAATCAATATCTTTTTCACGTGTTGATAAATTAACACATGATACGCATCATATACGCCTCGGTGACAATTTTGAAATCCATTGCGCATCTTGATTTCCGTCTCTTCACAGGTATGTGTTAACGTTACAGTGTATTATTTGGTTCTGTCATTTTCTTTTTAATTACCTTAAAATCTAAAAATTTTAAAGAAGGAAAAATTGCAATATTTTGCTATAACTATGGTTAAAACATCGGGTACAGTTAATACAATTTAAGCTCAATTTCTTTTTCATTTAAATCAGCATTGAAAATAGACTATCGAGTACTAAACTGTCACTCGAAATATTTTGGTTTCAGTGGTTTTAGCAATATATCATTGAAAAGCGATACCTAATTTGCACCCATATAAAGAATTTTTAGTTGAAACTGTTTCACTTAAATACAGTACAGTCAATCAGTCTATGCAAAGCAAAACTTCAT
Organism: Araneus ventricosus; assembly: GCA_013235015.1. NCBI lineage: Eukaryota > Metazoa > Arthropoda > Arachnida > Araneae > Araneidae > Araneus > Araneus ventricosus. The sequence continues at coordinate 4,077 of BGPR01032191.1, read as the reverse complement.
AACACAAATAGTGTGTTACAATGAAATCGAAGGCATTAGTATTAAAAATAAGCTGAATTCCTTTTATAAGTTGAATTCAGTACTTACATTCAGACTCTCAAATACGGTTTTAATAAATTGCAAATTTCACAATTACCATCACCAGATTTCTGAGACACTTAAAAATTCTCATTGAAAACATGAAGAAATTAGATTTATTTTAAGTCATATAAACCTTTCTCTGTCATACAAAATGCATATAATGTTTTCGTTTAAAGATTTTAACTTCATAAAATCATTAAAAATCAGGTTTTATTGCGCATAAATGAAGCATCAAAAATACACCTACCAATGGCGGAAACTCGGGGGAAGGGATCGCCACACACACACTTTTTGCGGAAAAATTAAATTTTTATTTTATTTTAGCTGTCTAAAACTAAGAATTATTTTTTAAAAAAAAGTGTCCGGCAAAGTTAGCTAATTTTATAACTAAATTTGAGTTTTGTTGTCTTCCCCCTATACTTCGGGATATTTTTAGCATCTATAAACTTTTTGCTCCCCAATCGCTGCCACTGGCACCTAAAATTTATTAATATCTGGTAAATATTGTTATTGCAACATTTTTTGTAAATAAGTCGGCCAAAACCTTTCTATATTCACATACTCTTATGATGAAAAGGACTTACCTCTTACATATGCACTTCCGTTCAACAATTGACATCTTTTATCTAACTACCTGTGACCAGGGCCGGCCTTAGAAGATGAGGGGTCCAACTGGAAACAATTTCACTCGGTCTCGGTTCGGTTGCCAGCCATCTTGTCCCTAAATCTGTAGAATCCTAAAAATATTTTTTTAACAGCCAGTTGTAGACTTTCAACTCTGTGGTAGAATGGGAAAGCAATTAAAATGTGCTACTAAAGCGGTTAATAAACTATGAAGATATATTAACATTTTAATACGAATTGACATGCATGTAGCCTGCAAGTAATAAACAAAATTTGTAAAGTGCATAGTCAACATATCACTTGTCCTTGTAACTTTGAAATGATACAAAATTTTTATTCAGAAAAAAATAAGAATTTAAGTGTGCCGTCGGAAATAAATTATGATTTTGGACTTATAAAAATAACTTGATATTCATGAACTATCGATGAATCATATTAGTGCCTTTTATTTCGAGAAAGTTATTTTTTTGTGTTTTCATTTCCCTCTACCAAGTTTTTAAATTTTTGTCTAAAACTAAACTTTGGCAATTATGTCTAGTTAATCTGAAATCAGCTAAACTAATCAAATATTTGGTACTTGCACGTTATAGCGGCCACCGAGATTGAATCGCCAATCAACAGAGATATATAGCCAAGAGGGAAGACGGTTTGGCGATGCGAGAGCATTTGGTTTTGGGTGCGCAGTGAGTTTTTTGATTAATTTCTTGCTCAAGCGATGCCTGTGGCATCTGAAGTGGGTACCAGACAAATTTTTTAAACTTAAAAACATCAGAGGCTTCGCTTTCATCAAAGCGGGAACTCGTAGCTACGCTTGTTCATTGAATATTAAGAATCTACGCTTTTAAAAATTCCAAAATCAGCTCTCGCCTCAAAACGTTCCTTCGTCAAAAAGTCAACAGGTGAATAGCATGGCAGTCCTAAACAAATCGTTCGAAAATGATCAGAACTGTAGAACACTGAACTTACGAGCTTGGCGAAATCTGAAGGTCGCCAAGTAAGCTCTGCGGCCGCTTTAACAAACAAGTACCAAATGTTCTTCAGAAATTAAGCTTTGATCAAATTAAGTTCGGAAAAACTTCTTTCTCCTGATGCTATAGTCACTGGAATTGCTCTATTTCTCTTGATTTTAAAATGTCAATATACAATAAATTTTCCCTGCGTAGATTTGCAAAGCTCTCTTTAACAATCTTTCTTTTATCTCTGTATTTTTATTATGTATTTAGATAGAATAACTACATTCGGTTTGTGTAAAATGAAATCTAAAATAAATTCCCATGGTGCATTGCGCAAGGCTCAGTTGGGAGCAGCTAGTCCAATCGCCTAAAGACTTGCCTGAGACGTTTAAATAGAAAGGTTTAATATAAGATAGTTCTAAAAACAACTTTACATTTCAGATATTTGAATTATCAAAAAGCATCATGAAATAGGAAAAATAATTTTTACAAATTTTTTTAAGTAGATGTTTTTCTAAGTGCTTTAATTTTTTAAAATTTGTACTCTTTTTTTTTTTTAAAGAGTTTTCTGCTGACTGCATAAGAGTAAAGTAATATTTAACAAGACAAAAAGAAATATCAGAAGAATACAATCGTCTGCTTATTAATAAACAAAGCATTAGAACTTTCACTATTTCTTTAGCGTAGAAAAGATTTTGTATAAAAGAAAGAGATGAAACTAGGCACGAAAACCAAATGCATTAACCTTCACGCAAGTCCTTTTTGGCAAAGCACTCCTCCCCAAACGCTCGATATGTCAAAACCAGATGGCAAAGTCATAGGGCGTGTTAATTTTTTTTTCATGAAACCCGTGTTAGTAAGGTTTCTGTGACAGCATTGACAAGCGGTTAGATAAATATTTGTTTCAATGTTACAAAAAAATAACCCTTCCAACCGCAGACTTATTAAATCGCTATTTAGATGCAATGACTTAAAACGGGTCAAACACTTTTGAAGCGAAACTAATTGTTATTTATAAGCACAGCAATAATAGTATAATGCAATTCAAAGCTGCAATAAAAGATGAGCCCTCTGAAATCGCGGGATGCAGCAGAAAATATACTAACTTCCAAATCATGTATATCGCGATATACGAAACTGGAGGGTTAAGGGCGTATAACCTGTTAAAACACTGTAGAACAAGACAAAAACAAGAGAGTGGCCTCCCAGAAACTTTCTCGCATACGACTAACACGTTTGGGGAAAAAATACACCTCGCGCCAGAAACCTGCGGTATTCCCTAAGGTAGAGGAAACGCTCCAGCGTTCGAGCCTTTTTTCGCGTCGTAGAATAGGGACAAAAACAGAATATGCAATTTCAACGCCTTTTTTTAACTGGTTTAAGCAAAGATTTGAGATAAATCTGCAATTAGAGTTTCAAGACTTCACACGAAATTTCATTTATTTAAGCCATTTCTTATCGTCTTCAGAAGTATGCGATTATACAGACCGACAGACAGTCAACCCTTTGACGGATTTGGCCCAAAATTTGATACGGACCTACATTCCTGATAAAACTGTGTACCAAATTTTATCTATCTAGCTATTCAAGTTTTTGAGTTATAGTGTTCACATGAAAGCGGACGGACTGACTTACTGTTGACGGATTTTGTTTAAAATTCAATAGAAAGCTACAAATTAAGTTTCAAGATCACATACCAAATTTCATCCCTTCAGCTCTGATAGTTTGCGAGTTATCGTGTTCACAGACACATACACAGAATTCCAAAATTGTGTTTTCCGGACTCGGGGAGGTCTAAAACGTGGAGATTCGTCGAAATCTCGAGTTTGAATTTTTGACGATTACAATACTCTCTTTGTATACTTTGTTTACGAGAAAGTAAATATTCAATTTATTATTTTTATATGAGATGCGTTGCCTTAATTACTTTCATGTATGTGAAAGAAAAAATATTGCAATTATCAAAAAGTTGTGACAAATCCCTAACTTTATACCTCCTAGAGTCCGAAAAAATTTTCGGAACTATATCTGCTTGTGAACACGATAAAGGAACGAGCAAGATACATGAAACTTGTGATTTGCTGATCTGTATCAAGTGTTAGACCCAATCGATCAAAGGAACGAGGTCAAAAATACATACTGTCCGTCCGCCACGAGAACTCTGATCGCCATGTTGTCTAGCTGACAGCGGTCGCTATACAAACAGGTTATCGTAGGAGGAATCCATTTCGAGTAGGTATGCTCGAACGGGAAGAGTCGATTTTTTTTCTTTATCACTTTCGATCACGAGAGTATGTAGGAAACTGACCAGAATCTTCACTGTAAAATGCAAGTTCAAGCCTAGTCTTTACATGTTCGAAATTCTAAAAAAATCCATGTAGATTTTCGAGAGATTCGAAAAAGTATGCAAATTTTAAAG
>BGPR01032190.1:0-17630 GCA_013235015.1 Araneus ventricosus | reverse complement strand
AGTATTGTAATCGTCAAAAAAATTCGAACTCGAGATTTTGACGAATCACCACTTAGAAAGTATACGAGAAAGTTTAGCGGAGACCACTCCCGCTGGTTTAATTAATTTTTTCCTGGTCAGTTGAAAGATATTTTTCTCTACCGAGCTCCCTCCCGCGACACTTTTCCGGAACGTTGCTGGAGAATCTCACTAACTGACGGTGCAGAGCGCAGGTGACGTCATAACCTTCAACTGAATGACTTCGATTATTATTTTCGGCAGTGTCTTAACGTGTTTATGTCTGGCATACTTTATTTGCTTTATAATAATCATTTTCACGTTGTAGTTTTTTAATATTGTTTCGGATTAACGTACTCTGTATTTTCTACAATTGAATTGTCATTATCACAAAGACAAATAAGAGGGAAAATCAATAATGTGTATCTTTTGTTTTGTTTTCAAAACTTTTTCATGTCATTGTGGGCGGTATATATATATATATATATATATATATATTTTGAAGTCCTGATTCCATGGGCAACGCCGTGCGCGTACTCCCGCGACACTTTTCCGGAACATTGCTGAAGAATTTCATTGGCTGACGAGGATGAGCGCAGTTGACGTCATAACCTTCATTTGAATGATTTCGATTATTATTTTCGGATTCGATTTTATATTTTGCTTGCTGTATAATAATCATTTTCAAGTTTCAATTTTTTAATATTTTTTCGGATTAACGTACTCTGTATTGCTTTTCTACAGTTGAATGTCGTTATCGCGAAGAAAAAGAAGCGAGAAAATCAATAATGTATGTATTTTGTTTTGTTTTCAGAACTTTTTCATGTCATTGTGGGCGTTTTTATTTTGTTGTTGTTTTGTTTTACATTTTATTGAAGTCCTGATTCCACGGGCAACACCGTGCACGTACTGCTAGTGTATCATAAAGTATTCTTGACTTTTTACAAAAGAATTCACCATCAAAGATCAATGAAAATAATAACCAGAAGAATAAGACTTCGAAAAAAATGGGGAAATATTTTCTAAAGTTTATACAAATAATGAAACTACTAAAAAGTACAAAAGAAAAAAATAAGGGTTTACACATTCTGAATAACCACAGCCACATTCAAAGCACAATTTTGATTTGCAAATACTATTTTTAAAAATTCCCTACTAATCGATCGGTAAAAAGTGTTAATTCATTAATTGTTAGTAAAATAACTGCACAGTAATATTATAATAGCAAGTGGAAAATAAAATTGTTATAAAATAATCAATTAACAATTGCAACAAATTACTTAATTGGTAAGCTGAATTATATTGGAATTGCAATGTTAAAAGTATTTCACTTAGATTGCCCGGTTTTTGCACCCATTCCCTCGATCTTGAAGTGTTGATCAACTAGATACGTCAACTTGCATCGTTACGTCAGCGAACTTTCCTTTGATGACCAATTTTTCTATTTTTGAAACTTATAAGTAGAGTTTAGGGATTGTCTACAGTATTTTCCCAGTCGTGGTATGTTCTAAACCTAGCCTAATGCGCCTTTCTATAGGGGCCGTTCAAACACACACGTACACAAGGGGGGGGGGGGGAGGGGTTTGATTTGTTTATTTTGCTGGACAAGGGGAGGGGGAGTATGAGTGATGCTTACGTAAGACATTAAAATCACTTTACTCGAAAATCTCTTGCAATCTGCAGGCAAATAATTTAATCTTAAAAAATTAAATTGAAAAAAAAAAAAAAATTTGGCAAAAGAAAATTAAACTGATTTTGTGTTTAAACTTGAAAGTGTAAGGAAATTAAACTTACATTTTTTTTCCATTTTAAGCCGAGTTAGAGTTTTTATTTGAATTAAGTCCTAAAAATTTTTTTTGATTGATTATTACTGTTATATACGTTTTGTTAAAAAAAAAAAAAGAAAGGGGGGGTTGCAGTATGCTTACGTATCACGTAATTATAAGAGGGGGTTTGCGATTTGCTTATTTTTGCTGACAAGGGGGGAGGGGGGGGTCAAAAAATACCAAAAACATGCTTACGTAATATTTGAACGACCCCATACCCTCATCCGTAATTCGCCAATTTTATAGTTACTCGGTTATAACATTCATCCCATGATAAAATATTCAAAGTTTTAACTTCTTGGAAGAAATTCGTGAAACAGTAGCTAAAATTTTCCATTCCTAAAAAGTAAAGATAAAAAAAAGGGACCAAGAACCCTCCCCTCCCTTAGAACAGACATTTTAATTACGACTCTTGCAATCATGCGATAACGATAGGAAGGTTCATCACGAAAACGTGTGTTGAACAAGTTTACAAAGGTACCGAAAGCAAATTGTGTCGTGCAAAAACTTAATTGATGAAACTTGGTACCTTCAGGGAAATTGACTTTGGGAGATTACAAATTACCTGAAATGATGCTTGGGATTAATTAAATTCTGTTTTCACTGCTCAGCGCTGCAGTATTGGAATAATATTTATCATCAGAAAGAAATAATATGATATCTCTATACCTTCATTTTTTCAATTATTTCTACTGAAAAATTGTATTCTTTTCCTTAGTTTTTAAATATCTGAATGGTTAGATCTTTTCACTTATTTTTTTATACAATTCATGTTGTTTTTCTTCAATCCCGGATTTTTATGTGTGTGTCCGTGATCGTTCCATATTAATTCAAAATAACGAAGAGAAAACGAAGGGATCGATCGCAGTGAGGAACTTTGAACGAAAAATATATTTCGTAACATTTCTAGAGTTCATGCTTTAAAAAAGAATAAAGGCTCAAAATATGTTCCTACCAGTTAAGAAAGATTGGAAATTTTACATTAACTATGCTGTCAAGATCACAAACTATCATGATCATAGTGGGAAATAGAGGGTTCACAGTTAAAGTGGAGCAAGTCCATGTTTAGCCCATTTTGCACTAAAACTGCTATGGTGGTGTAGAATTATTATATTTGCTTATGCAATAAGTATTCAGGTCCATAGTTCAATTTGTATCCAAATGGGCAACAACAATTAGAAGTCTACTGTTATTTTAAATACTGCTAATCAGCTTCGAGAGTTTTTTTCCTCAGAAATGAGTCTCATGGACTTGGTCTATTTTAAATCTGAACTCTCCAGTGCCGAATCTAGAATTTTGGTCGGGAGGGTGAGGGCTGAGGTCATAAATATTTGTATCGTCGTGACCTCATGGTTTATGCAAGTCAAAATACTTTAACTTTACTCAACTGACAATAAGAATCACAAAGGACAATACAATACTTTCGATAATTTAATAAAAACACAATGAAATAACTAGTAGCCAGAAAACATTTTCGACCGCGTCAACGCTACAAGTACAAGTGGAATGACTAGAAAAGTAGGAAAATTTTAAAGCCTGTCAAGCCAGAAAGCAATGTCATCACGTTTTCATTATTTTTTTAAAGGGAAATTAAGAACAAATAGTTGTAGTGATTTAAAATAAAATGATGAATTCTGGTTTAGCTCTGGGGTGGGCTGGAGCCCCAAAGCACACACACCCCCGGATTCGCCTTTCTACATAGTTAATTTTTACCATTTCGAGGTTTGTATTTGCGCTTTCTTTGAAACACAGCTATAAGTACTTGAAAATTGCTATAAGTACAGCAAGGGCTGCACTTGTACAAGTAAAGGCTGCAGCCCAATACACACTCACTTACACATTTGCCACTGAATTCCTCCAAATATAAAAGATGTCTTTCTGCCAGTGTCCAACCCAACAGATGACCGTATTTGATTTATGTTCTAAAACAAAAAAAAATCTGACATTATTTCCATACAGCGTGTTCTAATCACTCTGCTGTTTATAATTAGACATTCGCACATATGTTTCTATCTCATGCCCTCAAAGTGGTCGTATATGATTTATATTCTATTACTAACAAATTTGATATTATTTTCTTATTGGCTGCTCTAATTATTCTGTCACTTATAGTTTTTCATGCATAAATGCATTTTTTCTCATGCATTTAGAGTAAAGAGTAGTGATGCAACAACGATGATAATAATGCTTATGATATCATGATCTATATAAATAAAAATGAAACGCCAATTTTTTTGTTCGCTACAGAAATTTAAACAACTGAATTGATTTTCTTTTAATTTTGATCATAAATACTATGAAGAATAGGGATAGATTTAGTAAAAGTTTCATAACAATTAATTAAATAGCAATTTTTTTTATTGATTAAATCTATGTTTATATGTTAAAATGCACCGCAAAGTGTAATACGCAAAGAATTAACTTTAAAATACTATTAATATTCTAAAAATATAACACTTATTTGTCGTATTCATCAGCGGAAAAATGTATGTATGTGCATTCATATTACAAGGAAACAGCAATCCGCTCTCGGTGAAAATTAGAAGAATGGTCTTCCTTTACGTTAGCTATTTGGCAAACTTAAACACTAACTTTTCTTGAGAAAATACCACTTTCTTACATTTCTTCATCTGACATTTTGAAACTCCGAAAGCTTTTCATTGTAGAAAATTAATCCTTTATATTCATCTCAATCCCAAATTTTCGTGACTGCGCAATCAAAAATTTACGAATTCTTTTCTAATACTAGCAGTACGCGCACGGCGTTGCCCGTGGTACAATGACTTCAAAAAAATAAAAAAAAAAGCCCAGAATGACGCACAAACACTTCCTTTTATTAGTTTAGATTTATCATTGTCATGATTTTACTTTGATATTACTTCATTTTTTTATAACGAAATGAACCTAATTTTTTTTAAAAAATTCATACTTTCACATCTTCATTATACTCATGCTTTGAGGTGCAGTATGCATAATGTTTATGTTTAATCAAAAATAAAAATATATACATTTGTAAAATTTGCTTTATTTCAGTATTGGCATTTCATAATTTAACGATTTCAATACCTAGATAAAATAATTATACATTTGAAATGTAAAAAAAATATTTACTGCGAAGTGATTCCCTAATTATACTCTCCCTATAGCCCTCTCCATTATTACCACCCCCCGATTTCCAATAATATCGCCCAAAACGTTCCGGCATTGCTTGATTTACGATTAAACCAATGCATCTAGCGAAATGAATTCAAATTATTCCGAGCGAAATATAAACAGGGAATAAATCACGGGTCAAGTCATTAACTATTTCTCTGCTCTCGCTCTAATTTTTTCGCCACGGCGAAACTGGCCTTTTCCACTTGATTCTTCGCGTCCTTCATTCGAGAAGAATTCTCTGATCCCATCACGGAAACAAATTAATTTAAAATCGTAAAAAAAAGATATTTTAATCGTTCTTATTTTAAATCAGAGAGAAATATTCAATTTGCTACCTTAAAAAGAATTGAAATGATAGCGTTATTGGAACGTCGGAGGTGCGAAAGTAAGAATGTAGAAGGAAAAATTTCAGAGAAAAGGGACTATTTTTTAAAAATTTCTCAAAATTCAGTGAATGAAGTTAGAAGTTCAAAATAAATTTCATTAGAACGGACATCGTTTGTTCTTTACGGTAATGTATCTATTTTCTTTTTGCGATTGTCAGAAAAAATGTAATGCGAAAATATATATCGTAAATTACCAAAAATAACACAAAATATTAAATAAAAAATTTTCTAGATTAAATTTTAAAATTCGGGCTTCGAGGTGCATTGAGTCACCATTACGACTACCTGTGTGCCAAATTTCAAGTCTGAAAGTGCGATAGATTCGTCTGGACATCGCACGCACGCACACAAACATTGCCTTTTATAAGTATAGACTCTTGCTAAAGATCTTCAAAGATTCGCGAGAACTACTTTCAGATAAAAATTGAGTTAAAGTATAGAATTACGGACACCATAAAAGTAACGATAAATTTACTTTTAAAAATCAAGAAGAGATTTTATTAACTTTCTCGCGCAATTAATACACACAGGCTTTATACTGATTGTATCTTTCAGTAGCAAACAATATAGGGGAGAATGGGGTAAAACTGGGTACCCTTGAATCTGACGCTATTATTTTTCGTATCTAGTAGATAGATACTGAATTATATTCTACTAGTCAAGAAAAAGGAACAGTCATAGTGGCGTATTGTAACTGCTGAATTCACTGCATCTATGAAGTTTTATTCGTTTTTAGACGTCAACTCTCTAATGTTCGTTTGATTTTAAACTATCCTTACTTAAAAATCATTACAATTATAAAAACTATATTTAGTCCAGCCTATTATACGTTTACCAAGGATTCATACCCTATCAAACAATTAGGATTTAGTCCAATAATTGCGCGGTTCTATTTAGTTTTTTAGAACCTTTGCACTGGGGGTAAAATCGGGTACTCCAAGTGGCGTAACACCGGGACAGTCTGTATTGATGATTCCTCCGAGGAAGAAGATAAAAACACATCAGACGTTGATTGTTTATATTTTAATGGTGTATTTTCTAATTTAAATAAAGAAGAAGGGTTGAGCCAATGTAAAAACTGTTTTAGCTGTGCCCACGAAAGCTGCAGTGGCGTGGAGGAAGAAGATGATTGCTTTATATGTGAATTTTGTAACTAATTTTCTTAAATTGCCATACAAAATAAAAATGATTGCAACTTTTCCACTGAAAATCGAGTTTTCCTAATTTCATGTGTACCCGGTTTTACACCACTAGTAGAGTAAAACCGCGTAGTTGGGCTTTTTAAAAAAAAATCATTAAGAAACCAGTGGGTGTGGCCTCCCCTAAACTTTCTCGTATACTGCTAAAAAATTTGTCATTTCCCCTCCCCCTGTGTGGACAAAAAAAATCGAACCTACTGTAACCCAGAATGCAACGAATATCAGAAGGCTTTTCATTGTAGATTATAGTGATTGTAAAATATTTAGGTGAAGAATCATATTCAAAGAGATGCCTATGTATTAAAACTTAGCAATATTTAAGCTTTTCACTCTAGCAAGCTCCGCTAATGCGAGGGCACGAGCGAGCGAAAACAAAACAGGAGATAAAACGAATCTATCACAAACTCCGTCTCAAGGACAAAGTGACGTAATCTTTCCGCTTGCTACCAGAGATTGCTTCCAGTACGCAGGCAATTATGCGATTATACAGACCGACAGACAGTCAACCCGTTGACGGATTTGGCCCAAACTATTATACGGACCTACATTCATAACGATAAAACTGTGTACCAAATTTTATCCATCTAGCTATTCAAGGTTTTGAGTTATAGTGTTCACATGACTTCGGACATACAGACAGACAGACTTCCCGTTGACGGATTTTGTCCAAAATTTGACAGAAACCTACAAATTACGTGTCAAGTTCACATACCAAATTTCATCCCTGTATCTCTAATAGTTTTCGAGTTATCGTGTTCACAGACACACACACAGACAGACATAATTCCAAAATTGTGTTTTTCGAACTCAGGGAGATCTAAAACGTGGAGATTCGTCAAAATCTCTCGAGTTCGAATTTTTTGACGATTACAATACTTTCTCTTTGTATACTTCGTATACGAGAAAGTAAAAAAGCAATGAAACTGTGATTTTTCTGGAAAGATATATTGTACTCCGATAAACAATGACTATTTTAATAAAATTTCACAAGCTCTATGTCAAATATTTTAGCCCCAACAGGCCTTCGAACCCAGTGGCGGCGATTCGGTGACAAAAGTGGGTGAGGGCAAAAAATTTATGGAAATCTAAAAGTAACCATAGACAACAAAATTTAAAAATTAAGTTACAAAACTAGCTAGCTTTCAAGGACCCAATTGTTCCTTTATAATTTCTAATTTTAGACAGCTGAAACTAACTAAAAATTAAATTTTTTTCCGCAAAAAGAGAGTGGGGCGACTCCCCCCCCCCCTCCTCAGAGTCGCCGCCACTGACAAAAATTTCCATAAAATCTTTATTTGTAACATTAGAACAAGTCTACAATGAAACCGAAATACTTTGATAATTCACAAATGGGCGATAATAATTTCATTAAAAAGCATATCGTGTTTAAATTAAAACAAAAAAGTGATAATTTACTTAAATCTAGCCATTGAATAAAATATAAGGAAAAATGAAAAATATTGAGTTAGAATGCTTGCGCTAAATAATATTATTTTAAACAGATATCAAAAGCAATGTAATTAATTACTTTACATAAAGCAAGATACAGTAGAAAATAAGCTTCTCAAAGTCATAAGTTTAGTCTTCGAACTCATGAACCAGAGAGATGCAAACTATCCACGCTAAGGTGAATACTGAACTGACCAGAGTCTAGTAAAGAACTACTTGAGGGTACGATGAATAAATTCCTGTTCCCATGAAAAAGCACATTAGTATCAGCGTTGGTGACCATCTACCATATGTGGTTTCACCACGAGGGTAAAGCTCACTATGGAGCTAAATTTGATGACAATGCGTTCGGAACAAGTGAAAATATACACAATTCCATTGATGACTACTTAGGCAACTAGTAAAAGCCTAGATGATTTCAAAAGTGCTACTTTCCCTTTAACAGATGTCGCGGCGATCAATCGTACTGATTGAACAAAGACGTTCTTTCCACCTATCTCACCAGTGGTCATTAAGAGGTTCGGAGTCGTCTTAACTTGAGGGAGTATGCAGGTTACACTGATAGAAATTTCAACGATTCCCTTCATTTTTAGGCATTTCAAGACATCCGGCTACAAATTTTAGTGAATATCAGAGGGTTAATTCAAAATCAAGTACCAATGATCACTTATTTAAATTTCCCAGTGTACTTTGCCGGTTTAACTTTCCATTGTTCCTTTTTCAAATTCCTAGTTTGGGCCTCTAAAGTAAAATAAAAATTAATTTTTTTCCGTAAAAAATGGGGGCCCGGCGGTTGACCCCCGAGTCGCCGCCACTGTTCGAACCTTAGTTACCCGGTTTTACCCCTATTTAATTTAATTCAGCACAAATATGAGAAAAGAATAAAAGAAATTGATTTTAATGAAAATATGGAACTAATTAAACCAGATGTTGCCAAATATAAAATGTCAGCATAAACAAATATATATATATATATATATATATATGTATTTGAAAACTTTTGCAGACGATATTTTTACTTTAAATAACTAAATGTTTTATAGACGAATTTTTTTTTGTCAAATTTGTAATTTAGTATATAATAAATAATACTCTTGAATACTATCTATATAAATAAAAGTGAAATTCATAAGTAGTTTGAACGGAATCTAAGCTATTGAATAATATAATATTGAATTGCTGCCACAATTGTTTATTATCACTCTTTATGGTAACTTCTAAGGCTTGTTTGGCGGTTAAATTTTTAAGCAAACGATTTAGATAATTACTGGCGGTTAAATTTTGATATAGTATCAGAATAGATTTAGCGATTGCTTAATCAGAGAGTTACCGGAAATGGATCGTGGGGATGGAAGTTCTGTGAACCCAAAATAAACAAAACAGAAAATATGTCCATAGAGGTTAAATTAAAATCAATAAAAAAAATCTGAGTTTAAAAGCATTAAATTAATTATTTAAAATTGCATTGTCTGTAGGCCCCTACATGGGTTAATCTGGTCCTGCCCACAAACAAACTTTCTTTTGATGGGTTTCGTCAAAATTTTCATAGAAATATTCAATGTTGTTCTTAATAACCTCAGGGGCCGTTCAAATATTACGTAAGCACCCAAGGAGGGGAGGGGGTTTGCGATTTGCTTATTTTTGCTGACAAGGGGGGAGGGGGAGTATGAGTGATGCTTACGTAAGACATTAAAATCACTTTATTTCCGAAAATCTCTTGCAACTTGCACAAATAATTTAATTTAAAAAAATTAAATTTGAAAAAAAAATTAAATTTGGCAAAAGAAACTTAAACTTGATTTTTGTAAGCTTAAATTTGAAATTGTAAGGAAATTAAACTTACAGCCGAGTTAGAGTTTTTTATTTGAATTAAGTCCAAAAAATTTTATAAAATTAGATTATAACTGTTATACGTTTTGTAAAAAAAAAAAAGAACGGGGGGGGTGCAGTTTGTTTACGTAATTATAAGAGGGGGTTTGCGATTTGCTGATTTTTGCTGACAAGGGGGGAGGGGAGGTCAAAAAATACCAAAAGCATGCTTACGTAATATTTGAACGGCCCCTCATACCAAATTTCATTTTTCTAGCTCGTTCGGTCGACGAGTTATCGTGTTCACAGACCGACAGTTATAATTTTAAAAATGGTTTTTCGAACTAATGGAGGCTTAAAATGTGGAACATCTTCAGAATCTCGAAGTCAACTTTTTGACAATTATAATACTTTCTCTTTCATAGTACTTCGTATAAAAGCAAGTAAAAAGCTATATTATGCTAATGCAAAAATGAAACACCACCTTTAAAAATAGATAAGTGCACATAGGGGCTGTCCATAAATGATGACACACTTTTTTTCAATATTTTTGACACCCCTCCCCCGCGGCGGGTGGGGGGGGGGTGCGAGACTTCACCATACCCCCTCCCCCCCTTGTCACATATCACGCTATATTACATAAACATATATTTTCAGTTCAGAAACAATACACTACGTTATAGATCATATTTCAAATTTTATTTTTAAACTTTAACTATGTGTTTTAATGACATTTGTGAGCATAACAATAATAATGATTATATGTGTACTTAATTTTGTACGAAATAAGATTAAGGTTTACAACAAAAAACCAAATTAATATAGAATAGTAATAAAATATTAATATAAAAGAGCAATTGAAAACAGTAGTATTTTGGAATTTGAAATATTTTGCTTTAAATCTTATCTTTACTTTATGAACACAAAATACTCTTAAACAGATCGAATTAAAAAAAAAAAAACTGCTGCTACCATATTCTCAGAACCTACCCTGAATGCCTTTTGCGAAAAGAAAGGAATATAAGTGGAAACAAAGCACATGAAAGTTGTTTTAGCCCCGATTAAAAAAATACCCTCAAATTCTGGTAATTTCAAAATTCAATCAGCTGATTTTAAATGTTTTTATTTTAACCAAAATGTGTGATATCACACTTCTTGTTACCCCCTCCCTCCCCCTTGTCACAAACTGTCACAATTTCACGAACACCCTCCTCCCCTCCAAGCGTGACATCATTTGTGGACGGCCCCATACCTAACACATACACAAAAAAATGTTTTGATAACAATTATTCAAAATTCCAACATGCGCTAGAAAGAGAGCAGAATTCAAGAAATCCGCTGAAAAGATGCGGAATTAAAACCTATAGAAAATTTCTTTTCCATATAGTAATTGGCTGAAAACCGCTCTATGTAATCAATGATGCTAGACGCAGATGTTTTTTCGAAAATCTGTATATTTTTTATACTAATGATAGCTACATTTTTTTACGAGACACTTCTCAACAAAGAGTGTATTTATTTTTACTTCATCCTGTCCCCAGTTGTGTACTAATTGTGCTGCAGCTATTTTTGCTGTAGAGAAGTTTTCTCACATTCAAGTGCTTACTTTATTTGTTGTGAGAGGGAGAGGTTGCATTTTTACGAATGCGTTCCCCCCGACTATTTTGGGGCTGGAATAGGGGTTCTCGAAAAATGTGTGCCATGCCGGAAGACACTTGATATACGACCAGTGTCAGTCGCGTGCCTCCAGGCGATGTTTGGATACGGAAGTGCATTGGCACAGATGATTTTTGCGAAGTGGATTTCTAATACGAACTCTCATATGTGATCTCCTATCACAGTGATCCATTTTCTGGCCTTCTTTGAGATGTATTTGCGCTGAATATCGGATGCAGTGAGGGCAATGGGTTAGGCGTCTGAAAATGTAATGGAAAAATAGTCAGGATGCGTCCTTTCAGAAAAATCCCATATTTATACATTTGATACTTCAAAGCGTAAGATGGTTTATGCATCAAAATATCTTTTACGATTACGAACGCTTTTTTTTTTTCACTGTCATATTTTTTTTAGGAAATATGATTTATTTTACTTATCATTTCTTTTCTTTCGCTTGTAAATAATGTGACCAGACATGCAGGATTAAACGGGACGACTCCGATTTTAGACTCTTTCTACCGGATTTAAATAAAATTTCCTGAAATAAAGTCCTTGCATCAAAATCGTAGATCTGTATAAAATTTGGACCAAATCCGACAACTGGAAAATATATTTTTCCATGATGCATACATTATTTTCATCAGTATACTATGGAGTTAAAAAAATAATAAATAAAAACGCCAGATTCACAAAAGTGTTTTTAACATTCATATTACCTCTAACTTTCCAAAAACATTTTACACATGTTTATAGTTATTGCATTTATTGGCAGACGCATTGCCATTTCGTCAATTGAAAATATTAAATGCATTTATTATCGTGGATGAAAATAAAATTAAATTTTATAAATATATGCGGAAATTTGAGAAAAAGAAGAGCACAATATAGTCAAATAGTTATCTTTGAATAGAACATTCTTCCGAATTTCAAGCTGCCGCAATTTTTTTACTTTCTCGTATAGGAAGTATACAAAGAGAAAATATTGTAAACGTCAAAAAAATTCGAACTCGAGATTTTGATTTTGAATCTCCACGTTTTAGACCTCCCTGAGTCCGAAAAACACAATTTTGGAATTATGTCTCTGAACACGATAACTCCAAAACTATTAGAGCTACCGGGATGAAATTTGGTATGTGATCTTGACACATAATTTGTAGGTTTCTGTCAAATTTTGGACAAATTCCGTTTACGGGCAGTCTGTCCGTCTGTATGTTCGAAGTCATGTGAACACTATAACTCAACAACTTGAATAGCTGGATGGATAAAATTTGGTACACAGTTTTATCGTCATGAATGTAGGTCTGTATAACATTTTCGGCGAAATCCGTCGACGGGTTGACTGTCTGTCGGTCTGTATAATCGCATACTTTTGATCGCAATAACTTCTTAACAAAATTACTTAGATAAATAAAATTTTACATCTGGCCTCCTAACCTTAATCGTAGATTTGTGTTCAATTTTTGTGTCAATAGGTTGGGCAAAAGGCGTTCAATTTGCATTTTCGCTATATTCTACGACGCAAAAAAAAAGGCCCGACTGATCTTGGCTGCCTTCCAACTTGTACCTACGCTCTTTCGCTGAAGACCTTGACGTTTCGATTATTTTTTTCTCCACTGCGTTAGAGACGCTTATTCATTTTTGGGCCTTTTTGCTTAATTTTTTCTCTACATATGTTAGGGAGTATACGAGAAAGTTTAGGGGAGGCCACTCCCGCTGGTTTCTTCAAGTAAAAGTTTCTGAAGTTCCCGCCAGAGAAATAGTAAAATTACCATATCAAAAAACGATTGTGCCAGATCGTCAGCGGAAAAGGCAGTTTTGGATACCTTTAGACAATTTTTATGCACCAATCGAGGATCTCAAGTTACGTCTAGATTGACATGCATAATACAGAAGCACCATCATTTCAGACTACACGTTATAAGCGATATTCTTATGTGAAATTTACAAGAAAGTCGACGGCAGAACACTTGTTTTAAACTCTCTTCTGACAGCTTTTCTAAATTTTGAATATAAAATGTAGCAGGGTAGAACAGAACAGCTGAATATAAAACATACCGATTCTTCTATGCATTTGTGCCACTTTTTGAAGAGAAGATGAAGGTCATTCGATTGAGCTCCATGATGATATCTTTATGATTTTCATGGACGACAAAATTTCTGCATACAGGTAGGCAGCTTATTGAATAAATCGAAGATATTTGCGTGCAAAGGATTATCCTCTATAGACAAGGATTTATCCTCTCTATTCTTATATTTCTATAAGATTACATTTGCTTACTTTTTGACCATCTCATATAAATACAGAATGAATGGACAGAAATTTGCTTCATAGGATAAAAATTAAATATTGAGTTTTAACACGTATTTAATTCATACCAAGTTCTTTTAATAATCTATTGTTAATGAAAGATTTGTTTTTGAGGCCAGTTGCACGATCCCTAACCAGCAAATACAGCAGTGGACTCAGATATAGTTAAGAGTGTCTTCTGGGGTCGAGAAAGGAATAGAATGCATTCAAATTCGGCGAGGAAGACGTGCTCAAGTTACGAGGAGCATTTCTTTGCCCGCCCTGGACTGCAACTGATTTAACTTCTACTCAGGCTACAAATAGTTTAAAATGTTTTAAAAATTCTGTAAAAATATATATAAATATATTAAATTAAAAACAAATTCGTTTTCTTATCTGGGCATATATGCAAGAGCGGATCTAGGAATACGTGAAGGGGGGGGGGCTAAGCTAGAAAAAATAATTATGTGTCTTTAACTCTTAATTTTTAAGGATTACTTAAATGAATTAATTATTAATTCCCAATTAATTAAATTTTAATAACTTTAATTTAATTTATTTAATATATGAAGAGTGGATCTAGGAATCTATGTAGTAGAATGTGGAATAAACTATTTTTCGTATATTTAACTTTTATTTAAAAGGTTTCATTCCTCTTCACAAGATTGTCAATTAGTAACGGCTAATCCCCTTGACTTTTTTCATAAAATATGTCAATCATATCTTTAACATTTTCTTTTTTATCTTTATGAATGCTTGCAAAGGAGCCCACTGATCCTTGTCTATGCCATTGAACTGCGAAAATAATTCTTGAGACGCTTAATGTAGAAAATGTCTTCTCTACTGTGTTTATCGTCACAAGAATCGTCCCAAATATTTTAAGAAGAATCGCCACAGTCAGAGAGAAGAGCCTATCACACTCTTTGAGAGTTTCTGCAGTAGTCTCTGGTTTCCTTACCACATTTCGCTCTCCAAGTTTTGAATTCTGATTTTAATGGAAGCAACGAACATTTTTTAGAAACCTGTTGTATTTCAAAACTGCATGAATAATACCACTGCCGTTGTGTGTTGAACTCTTCGATGGTATAAGGTCTTCCAGAGGTAAAATACCATAAAAGTCTGGGTTAAATATTACTCAAGTTCGGAAATAAGACGATCAACTGTAGGTATAAATATCACTCGTCAGAAATATTCTTCAGAATTGTTTGAAGGAATTTTTTCTCTAGTTGTCTGCTTGCCCCACATGCTCTAGAAACCTTGATAACAGCGTCACATACACTAGTGTCCAAAAGTTAAACATAATTCGCCAAATACAAAAAAAAAATTGAGTTAATACGGTTACAATGGTTCACAATCAGTTGTGGAGAATCGTAGGAAATACAATAGTAGGAACTCACGTTTTACAGTGAAGATTTGGTCACAAGAGCTTTAACGGGACCAACAAAAAGTAATGAAGCTGAAAATGACGTGGGCTCACACTCGTTTCAAAGAAAGCTTATAATGATTGTAACTTTCATTCAATAGTTCCACCTTCTAGGCACATTACTTACATGAATTTTCATAAAATTAGCAATATATTTGGGGAAATATAAATGACTTTTTAAAAAATCCCCCAATTATTCTTCACGTTTTTTGCTTATAACATTTAGAGTTTTCAGCCACATTATACGAAACTTCGGAATTATTACAGAATGCATGATAATATAATGACAGATCATTATATTAAAACTAACTAACACGACATTCCTTGGAAACCATATTCTTTCATATAACTGTCTCTGTTTTTTTTTTTCCTACAAATATTGTCAATAACCTTCCCCAACAAAGATAAATCTCATTCGAATCCTTTCTTGTTGAATTAAAATTTTAAATTATAGCTTTTTATTACATTACAACAATATGGTCTGAATGAAAACGCGAGAAGTTTGGAAAAAGAAAATTTATTCTAAACTTTTACACAATATACAGTATAATCTATACTTATAAAAAGCAATGTTTGCATGTGTACGTGTGTCTGTGTGTGTGCGATGTCTAGACGAATCTATCGCACTTACAGCCATGAAATTTGGCACACAGGTAGTCGTAATGGTGACTGAATGCACCTCGAAGTCGGAATTTTAAAATTTAATCTAGAATTTTTTTTTATTTTTCGCACAAATTTTTCAATAGCATGGCTTCGAATAATTGTACGAAAAAAAACCAGTTACACCATCGGAAAGAACAAACGATTTCCGTTTTAATGAAGTTTGTTTAGTACGTCTAACTTAATTTACTGAATTTTGGGAATTTTTAAAAAATAGTCACTCTAAAAAAAATATCCGGAAGTCTTTAAAATTCTTGCATCCGCCCCGTTCTAATAAAGATATCATTTTCAAATTTTTTTAGGTAGTAAATCAATTATTTTTCTCTCATATAAAATAAGAACGGTTAAAATATTTTATTTCTCAGATTTTAAATTAATTTATTTCTTGATGGGATCAGAGAATTTTTCTCGAATACCGACAGTGAAAAACCACGCCGTTTCGTCCGGTTTCGCCCTGGCTACGCCATCTGGCGGAAAAAAGCAGCCGTGATTTATTCCTTTCGCTGGACACAGTCGTAAAGCAAGCTATACCAGTACATTCTGACTTGAAATCGTGAAATTATGAAATGCCAATAAAGCAAATTATATATATATATATATTATATATATATAACAAATACGAAATAAATGTAAAAGCAACATATACAAAATAAACATTCATAAAACAAAATGTCAAGAAAAAAATCTGCGGTAAGAAAAAGCCGAAAGTGGAATATATATATATAAGGGGAAGATAAAATAATATAGAAAAATATAACATACACGCAACGAATGCGCAAAAATGCTGCAATTCAAGAAGATTTGTGGAAAATATATCAATATCATGAAAGTCAAGAAATGTTAAAATAAAATGGAGAGACTGTAGTAAATCGGTAAAAGCGTATAGATGCTCATCAGGGTAAGTAAAATCTATACGAACCGTTAAAAAATTAGTGAAATCATAATGTTTTCTGCGGACAGTGTTTTTTAGATATATGCCAACACTGTTCGCAGAAAACATTATGATTTCACTAATTTTTTAACGGTTCGTATAGATTTTACTTACCCTGATGAGCATCTATACGCTTTTACCGATTTACTACAGTCTCTCCATTTTATTTTAACATTTTTTTACTTTCATGATATTGATATATATATATATATATATATATATATATATATATATGATTAAAAATAAACATTATGCATTCTGTACCTTAAAGCATGATTATAATAAAGATGTGAAAGTATGTTTATTAAAAAAATTAAGTTCATTTCGTTATAAAAAAAACGAAGTAATATCAAAGTAAAATTATGACAATGATATGGCATTATCGCGAAGAAAAATAAGTGGGAAAATCAATAGTGTGCATCTTTTGTTTTGATTTTGTTTTCAAAACTTTTTCATATCATTGTGGGTGTTTCTTTCTTTTTTTCCATTTTGATGAAGTCCTGATTCCACGGGCAAAGCCGTGCGCGTACTGCTAGTAACTAAAAAAACTTTAAAATGAACAATTATACCATAGAGAATTTTCCCTGCGTTCCTGTTTAAAAATATAAACTCAAAAAGTCTTTAGAAAAGCAAGATCTTAATAAAAATATACATTGCAAAACAAAACATCAAAAGACAGAGAGAGAGAATGCACGAAACCGATTTTTTTTTCCTTCCTATTGTTATAAATTAGAACATGGTAGAATAGTTTTCGTCTTGAGCGTATAAAATCGTCTGCAAAAGAAAAAATAAAACGTTTTATTACAACCGACTTCCTTTAATACAGCTAAGAATAATATATGAAGAGAAAT
>BGPR01032189.1:3622-17631 GCA_013235015.1 Araneus ventricosus | reverse complement strand
AAAAGTTTATCGCAAGGCTTCAGCTAAAATCATGAGTTTAGTAAGGGCGTCGTCAGATGCTTTCATAAGTTTGAGCGTTTCAGGAATATTAATACCTTGGAAGATTTTACTGATTTCGGTTACAAATTCCATAATATCACTTAGGTTTTCCTGTTCGAGGCCCAAGTTATTGTCAATTGGAGTATTGGATTTTACTGATCTGATTGTTTTTGTGCTAAGTGGGGGGAAATTCACACTTTCGGTATTGAACGCTTGGGGGGGGGGGGGGGGGGGTTTTTAACGGTGGTTTCTAGCTGCTGCGGCAAAGGTTTTCCCTGGTTGAATTCTATTTTTCATTATGTTTTTAGGGTACGAAAGGGACGCCATCAACGCATCCGCTCTCTGTGGTTTGTATTTTAACTATCGATAGTTGATGGACACGTGTTTCCCATGTGCCCAGATGGGTAAATATTCACTAATCAGCCACAACAGTAACAATGTCCCTCGTACAATGCAACGTGCTTACTTGAAAGGGAACTGGGAACTCTCATTTTCAGGGTTTTTCCTTTAAAGTTAGTTGTACATTACCCTTCTCCTTTCGTGGCAATTTCGTTTATTTTACTTCTTTATTGAAATAATTTTTTTTTTATTTCAAGCACAGTTTATAATTTTGGAAGATTTATTTTGCAAAATAACCGGTAATTTATTTAAAATGCCGTGCATATACCTGAATGCAGAAGAAGCTTTGAGTTATTTTGAAGAACTCCCATCGATCGAGAAGTCTGTTGCTTCTAATTAATAAACACGCTCTCAACCATTGCTGAAGTTTTCGTATGATGATTCCCTCTGTTAAATCATAATAGCAGTGATTGTCCCCCTCAAAATAAATATACTAAATAAAGCCTTGAAATAATTATAAAAGCATCCTGAACAAATTTAAAATGTATATATAATAATTGGAGGCAGGGTGAACTGATAACTTGGTCCGTTCTCGCCTCAAGCGCTTGATTAGATATTTAGGCAAAACTTTGAAGCGCAGTTGTGAGCTTAATTTTCATTGAATATAATAAGTGTTGGTACTCATTTTATTTATAATTTCAAGCTCTACAACCTTTGTATTTCAATGTTTTTGATAGCATGTTTTTGAGATATTGTTCGATTATTGAAAAAAGTCCTATTTTCTAACTACTAAAACGGCTAAAGCCCACCTAGCAGGAGGGGGAAAACTTAGTACGTTCATTCCAGACCTAAACTGAAGGGATTAAAAAATTTCCAGCTTCCCATAATTAATTCCGAATTCAACTACCCAAAGACTGGGCTATTATGATTATATCGGGCTTTATTTAATGTTAGTAGCTAGTTTAAGCCACCTGAAAACATGGTTCTAGAAAAGAATTTGGCTCTCAAAAGAAATCTTAATCGTTATAATGCTAATCTTTGGCTCTTTTGACTAATGAACCTGGCGTCCACTGGTCTAGACCTAAGGAGAAAAAGACGGAACAGTATGTGATGTTTTCCGGTCAAGAGCAGGAACACCAAAAAGATAACGGTATTTCCGATCATGGCTATAAAAAACATGATATGGAGATCTCTTATTGTTATCGTCGTAGTAAAGATGGATAGAGAAAATTGGAATCCTAAGGGTTGCTAGACTCGTGCCAAGTGGTTCAAAGCACGGTGACAGAAAGAAGAGAGAGATTTAGCTGCAAGACAAAGGATCAGACGACACGGGAGAAGGCGAACGAAAGATAAAATCGTGTCTGTTTTATTAAGGTTAAAGAAACTATCTCATCAGTTAGTGATTTTTCTTAAACTTCTATAAAATATTTAATATAAAAGTATTTTTGGCATTAAAACTATTAGACGTGAAAGTATTGTCACCCCGAACAACTCCAGGTATATCAGCTAGTAGGTGCATAAAACTGGAATTTTGAAATCATATTAAACATTATTATCTTTAAAACTTTATGACTAACCGTCGGTTTTAAGAGTAGAGCAAAAATTATCGTGTCAAAAGTAACTGCTTTTATGGAAATTAACGAAATCATGCAAGTAGCTGCGCACCCATACCCAGGCAGCACAACATTTTGCATGATATTGTATAATATTGTTTGATATTATATAATATTATATGATACTGTACAATATTATACAGTATTGTTTGATATTATATAATATTATATGATACTGTATAATATTATACAATATTGCGAATATTGTTCAATATCGCACAATATCTTTGTGCTACTGGGGTATGATATCTAGGTATATATAAAGAACTCGGCTGTTGGTTTGATGTGAGTTCAAAATGACAAAGTCTAAAGACTTTTCACATCAGGAGTCTGGTGTATGAGAACAGAAGGGAAGTCCTTTCTGAAACTGCAGCTTCATTCAAAAGGTCGAAACGTGGGATTATCAAATATTCGCGTGTGGTGAAGACTTCTAACAAAAATCTCGTTCTGGAAAGCCACGAGTGACTAGCTTCCGCGACAACTGGCACCTCAGAAACTTAGCTCTTCAACAGAGAATTATTTTCTCTCTAGAAATAAAATATATTTGGAAATCAAATATCGGAAAAAAAAACTATTCATAGAAGAGTTTTAAAATGGGAGTATATGAATAACCATAAGCTGGCTCGACTACCGCAACTTGAAACGCCATAAAGAAGTCCGATAACTGTGGAACAATCACCACATACCATTTGGGGATAAGTGGCTGAATGTCATATACAGTAATACCTCGTTACAACAATACCTTTGGGACCAAATAAAGATATTGCTATAGAGGGATATATTGTTATATCGAGGGGCGATATAATTACGATATTAAAAACTTAAATTTTGGTTGTTTTAATGTGGACACAATAGAACAGTAAACATTTTGCAATGAAAGCATCACCAGAGTGTTAATGATTGTTAAAGCGTACAAAAATTTGAAAATTCGGCTATACAATAAAATATTTCACATACCTGAGAAACTTATTTATCGAAAAAATACAATATTTTCGTTTGCTTATTTGTTTTTTAACGGTTAGGTCGACTAACAAGGTTTGCATAGAGTCTAATGCACGAAAATGATCATCATTTGTGGATGAAAGGCTTGAAAAAAATGCCCGTAGGGACTGAACTGATTGAAGAGCTTCCTGGGATGTCAATAAAGACTGCGATGGAACTGCATCATCATCATATTTGGAAACAGAAATATTGTTACAGAAGAAGAAAATGGTGTTGAGATTTAAAAAAAAAACATTGTTGTACAGGCTTTTATTGCTGTACAGAATATCGTTATATTGAGGGAAGATTAACATTATGTTCTATGTAAATTGACCGGGACCACAAAATTGTATTGTTGTAGAGGGATTTATCGTTGCATCAGATATCGTTGTAACGAGAGTTGACAAATGCGATTTGGACGACCCTGATGGTCTTTCAAGCTATTGGCAAGCTCTGAAAATAACCAAAGATCATGTTTAATAGACAACATGATGATGGATCGCTGATGGTATAAGGAATGTTTTTTAAATTGTTAGGCATCCCTATTCTATACATATTTCTTCTTTTTTGCTAAATCCTATGGCTGGAAATAAAATTTAAAACATAATTATCTCAAATATAATTCTAAATATATACTTTTTAACACATATGAATACTAATTTAAAATAGAATGAATATTTGAAGTTATATTTTTTAAAATTATTGATATGCTTAAACTTTTGACTCTCACTGTGCAACATTCAAACATGGAACATTAAATTATTTTTCATTTCAAGCTAGGGGTTTTGAAATAAATTTATTATACTTCTTTGTGTATTTTTGATAAAGGCCAAAGATTATAGAAGTATTTTAGAAGTATTCGAGCATCGCGAATTATTTCAGGATACTTGTGCTGTAATTTGTTTATGTTTCACAAAGTAAATCCAAGATAATTGTTGAATATAAATTGTTTAACTTACATAGCAAACCAATTAATATAAATCTGAGAAAACGGTTTTAAATTTTTATGAATAATAGTTTTATACTGCCTCTGCAATGCTTGGCGTAAATCGCTATTGCAAAAAATTGAACATCTAACAAAAATTGTTTTAAATTCCATACTTCTTTTAAATGACTGTTTCTTATTGTTGTCAGTCATACTAATTATCAGTCATTATCAGGGCCGGCCTGAGAGGAGTGCGAACGGTGCGACCCCACAAGGCCCCGCGCTTCTGAAAGGCCCCACGCCACTGACGGATTTTGAAAATCGAAAATGCCTTTTTCTGTTTGTTTGTTTTTATCCGAACATACTAGTAAAATAAACATTTCAGAAACAGAAGATTGCGAACGATACGGCCTGCCGTCTTCGGGAAATGGCGTAAACCGGTTTCCCTTGCCGGTGCTGGTTATAAATTTAAGTGCATTTTTTATTTACATAATCTTTATTTAGTATGGAGCTAATACGAGTAAATACAGAATACATAAATAAAAGTTGCATTTATTATTGTAAGACAACACGATATAAATACATAGCGAGCGACTGCTGGAGGGTGAAATTTTTACCTTTTAAAAATTATTTTTGTCTATTTAATAACTATTTACTAAATTGACTTCATTATTGATTTCGAGTAGGATAATATTTTAATAATTTTAGCAATTAAAGTTTGTTTCATTAGTCCTAATAAAGTTAAAATTTATTTTAATCTTAAAAAATTATATTCCCTATATTTCTTATGCATAAATTATATTCATGTAGTCCCATTCCAATCTGAGCAATGTAATAAATACCAAAATGCAATAAATCATTATGTTGTGATTTGCATGGCCCCGCAAATCAACTTTGCGCCAGGCCCCGCTTTTGTTTCAGCCTGCCCTGGCCATTATAATTTCTTTTGTCATCTCGTATAAAAGTAATTGTAATGGAAAAGACCGTTTAGATTTCTAAGAGATGAATTTTTGAAGAGAATATGTACATTATAGTGTGCCATGTTAAGAATGCTTTGACTACCTGTTGCGGATCTGCAAATTTATCTCTTTCGTAATCACCAGGGTTGCCCAAAAAAAGATTAAAAGTAACCCACGACGCTATGTGCAACATTTCGTGACCAGAGAACTAGTTCATTGACCGCGATTTACCCTCGAATGATACATGGAGGGAGTTGCCCTCGAAAAGTTAAGTGGAAAAGTGGAGGAAATGAAAATATCATTCACTCTTGAGCCGGCATGCCGTAATTTAAAGTGTTAATGCCGCAGGGTCAAAACGCCAATATCCAAGCTCTCAACATCTAGCATTAGGTTGCTCATAATGAGTAAATTTTCTGTTTTTCGATTTTTTTTTCAAATTTTATTTCGCTGAAAAAAATCTCTTTTTATAAGAATTCGAGAGCTGTATGTATCTATACTTATAAAAGGCAATGTTTGTGTGCGTGTGTGTGTGTGTGTTTGTCGGCGATGTCCAGACGAATCTATCGCACTTACAGCCATGAAATTTGGTACACAGGTAGTCGTAATGGTGACTGAATGCACCTCGAAGCCGAAATTTTAAATTTTAATCTAGAATTTTTTTTATTTAATGTTTTCTGTTGTTTTGGTTGATTTTTCGCACTAATTTGTCAATAGAATGGTTTCGAATAATTGTACGACAAAAATAGATAGACCATCGGAAAGAGCACGCGATTTCCGTTCTAATGACGTTAGTTTTGAATTTCTAACGTAATTTACGTAATAAATTTTAGTTTTGTTTTTAAATTTGTTGCATCCGACTTTCTAACAATACTATTATTTTCAATTTTTTTCAGCTTATAACTAGAACGGTTCTCTCTGATTTAAAACAAGAACGGTTAAATTATCTTTTCCCGTTTTTTTTAAATTCAATTATTCCTAGGCAGATGAAAGTTATTTTTGTCGAGCGAAATTTCTTCAGCGATAGCCTTCCGGAACGCAGCTTTCAATTTGATTGGATGAAGGGTCAGGTGACGTCATAACCTTCGGAGCTTTTTGTCATGTTCTAAGGAATTTTTTTCATTTTGTTGAAGTCCTGATTCCACGGGCAACAATTTTTTTATATTGTTTTGGATTAATGTACTCTGTACTGTTTTTCTACGTGTTATTATCGCGGAAAAAATAAGCGGGAAAATCTATAATGTGTATCTTTTGTTTTGATTTTGTTTTGAAAACTTTTTCGTGTCATTGTGGGCGATTTTTTTTTTTATTTTGTTGAAGTCCTGATTCCACGGGCATCGCCGTGCGCGTACTGCTAGTAACGAATAAAATAAATGTGAACACGCACTCTCATACTTGCAGTAGTGATTGTAGGCTTAATAAAATTCTTTCTCATCAACTCTAATTACCAAAAAGTGACTTTTTAAATATATATTTGCTTCCACCAGCTTTGCTTATCATCGACTTAATATTATTGAACAACAAAACATTGGGAAATAAAGCGTAGTAACGACTATTATCAGAGCGGTTTTTCTAAATAACTTTTCAAAATGCTTACAATAACTATTTGTTTCAGGCATTACCACAGCAACAATGTTAAAAACGGCCACGTAACTGAATTGTTTAAAATGCGTCTCGTTTTCTGTTTAATGCTTTAAACCCATCGACCTACTTCAAAAATGTGTTTTGAGTTAAAATGTCTGAATCTTCACCAAAGTAACTTATTACAAATATATGTATTTCCTTATGAAAAAGCTGTAGTGTTAATCGAGTATTAGTATCATTCGTTTATTTACATGCTTGGTGACCACGCCATATAAAAAAAAGTGATAATCCTTTTTTGTAAAGTTTTTTAGTACTTGTTTTCTGCCTTTTGCCTGGCTGCCTTTCACTAAAACATTACTTTGGAGATTGCACTTGTCTTAGGTTTTCTTGCTGATTCATTCAGGTTTATTTGTCTTTAAATTGACATGCCGTAAATAGATAAGATAGGTTCATCTTTTCTCCTTGTTATTAAAAAAGCCATTGTAAGATATTAAAAAAGAGAAACACACCTACCATTGTTTCGTCTATGCCAAAGATTTGAAAGTTTTCTGTATTTCAGATCCTATTCTTATTATGTTATTCTTATGAAGTGAAAGACAAAAGCTAGATAATAATATTAGATATTACAAACACGAATGTAATTCACGTGTCCAATAGAAAGATATCGGAAATCTTATCAAAAATTTTAAATTATGTGTTAAGTGTGATGTTTAAGTTCAAGGATCATATTTAATGTATCTTGCTAAGATAAGATTAAAAAAAAAAAGCTTTGATATGATACAGCAAAATATTTCTTAATCGACGTCAGTGGTGATTCTAATACGAAATTTTTTCCTAGAATTCTGGAATTTGCTCTGTGAAGTTATCTATTAATAGAGAGAAGCACTTTCTGTCTTGTATAAAAAATTATGCAGATTTTTAAATAATGAAAGCAGTTTGTCGGTGCAAACCCACACCTTAAAATTATGCAAAAATGTTTGAGTGCGCAAAAATTTCAAAATTTGTCCTTTGATGATTGATTACACGATGTACCTTAAATTTGGATGGATTTTAAAAATCATAATTTTTAAAAACTGGCATACAGAAGTCAGGTTTGCACATTTGAACTTGTAAAACAGTCTTATTTTTTTTCGACACAAGGAAAAAAAAGATAAAATTCTCACCGATTATATATATATATATATATATGTTTGCCGTGAGCTCAAAAGTTATCGACTCCTATCCTCTTTTAAAGCGATAAAATTTGCATATTCTCTGAAACCAGATTTTGTAGCGTTAGCTATTGGAGAAAATTTGTTTTCTTGGGTCAGAAAAAAAATCCCGAAATCCCGACTCTTTAACAAATCTAAAGGAGCAAATTGCGCTCCGGTACGTCAATTTCATATTTTTTTTTATGATTCTTTAAAATTCCGCCCAATATTATGGACACCCTATACTAGAATTAGCTTCCTTTGATAACACGGAAATCAATTTTTTTTCATGTAGAGAAAATAAACGAACATAGCATATTGCGAATGCTTTGTAGAGAAAACGGCATGTTAGCTAAAAAGCATCCCTCTCTTAGAACAATATAAATTTCGGATAATCTCCGAAAGTATTGAAAAAACTGTGGAGCTATGAGGAAGAATGCATTCTTCAATAAATTCTTCAAATTTGAGAAGAAAAAAAATCTATAATGGAATCAACAGAGTATTTTAGAAATGCGTGGAAATTCCAGAGAGATATAAAACAAAACGCTTAGTATAGCAACAGTTCTATTCATAGAGCTGATGCGCTAAGCAGTATCTACTTATTACTTTCTCGTATACGAAGTCTACAAAGAGAAAGTATTGTAATCGTCAAAAAATTCGAACTCGAGATTTTGACGAATCTCCACGTTTTAGACCTCCCTGAGTCCGAAAAACACAATTTTGGAATCATGTCTGTCTGTCTGTCTGTGAACACGATAACTCGAAAACTATTAGAGATAAAGGGATGAAATTTGGTATGTGGTCTTTAAACATAATTTGTAGGTTTCTGTCAACTTTTGGACAAAATCCGTCAACGGGAAGTCTGTCTGTATGTCCGAGGTCATGCGAACGCTATAACTCAAAAACTTGAAAAGCCAGATGGATAAAATTTGGTACACAGTTTTATCGTCATGAATGTGTATCCGTTTAAAATTTTGGGCCAAATCCGTCAACGGGCTACTGTCTGTCGATCTGTATAATAGAATACTTGTTCCAACTCCATGCGCATCCGTAAATGCCTGTGCAAAGAAGGGATGCACCGAAAACTTGGCAGTTTGCCAAAAACCAATTCTGGCGGCGAGATTTTGTACGGAAGCAAACATTTAGGGCGTCTCGTTTTACTTGCGTATTGGAAGCAATCTCTGAGCATGCGCAAGCTATTCTCCTGTTTTCTTCTCCGCGCGCGAAACTCGCATTGCTAGAGTTTGATTAAAAAAAATAAATATTGCGAAGTTTTAATACATACGTATCTTTTTGAATATGATTCTTCACCTCAACATTTTACTGTCACTATAATCAACAATGAAAAACCTTCTGATAGTCATTGCATTCTGGGTTACAGTTGGTTCGAACTTTTTATCAACGCAGGGGAAGGGAAATGACAAATGTTTGAAAAGTATACGAGAAAGTTTAGGGGAGGCCACTCCCGCTGGTTATAACAGTTTTTTGTTATTCCTTTGTTCATGAGCATTATAAATGTGACATTTTAATGCATGCTCATAATGCAGGGTGTCATATATTAATTACCGGATTAAAAAATTGCATACAAATATAGTTTTAAAAAGTATGTAGAAACTGCTTATTTCGATAGATATTACATTGCTTCGAAGATTTTTTTAATTGTCCTGAATGGCAACAGTGGACATTTTCTCTTTTTTTTCAGGGAAAACTGCATTCCTTAGTGAAAAAGTAAGGTTACAATTTTGTCCGAGCAACTAATAGTGTTCATGTTGAAATTAACTGAAAACATTTCATGCTGTCAAGCACTTTATTAAAAAAAAATTGCTGCTCAGTGACAAGGGTTTTTGTTTCCTTTTTTTCTACCGTTTTGTTCAGCTTATTTGTAACAACTCTTTATCCAGTGGTGATTAACTCCAGTGTACTGATAAATTAATCTCTAAATAAGGAGGTGTGAAACATATAATAAAGAAAAAAATCTTTCTGTGGTTTTATTTGGAAAATTAAAGTTCTTTTGAATGATATAGTATACTGTATGAAAGATGTTCAGTAAACTGCAACATAAACACCATTATTTCTTTAGATAAAACAGTAGCATTACTTTTTCATAAGGCGATGAAATTTTCCCCATAAAAAATATTTTTCCATGTCCGAAAAGGACTTTTTGAACTTAAGTATCAAGCTTTTTAAAAGTATAATTTTTATCAAATTTCTTAGTTCGCTGAATAATTAATGGGCACCTTGTACATCAGAAAATATACTATTGATGCGTTAGCTATTAGAAATATGTATGCAGCAACTTTATTCAGTTATGTTTATTTTATATATTCATACGAAAAATGTCATAGAACTGGCCAGACAACTTCCATGGGGATATTTTAATACCAATCGTTGAATGGATAACTTGCAGAAAGAAAGTTTAGTTGGATGATTTTGAATGTAAATTTCTAAATTTGCGGTAAGCTAGTTTTGTTTTAAATGTATATAGAAAATTTACGGAAATCGAATATGACGATAAGTATTAATTATTAGATTGATAATAAATATCAGTCATCAAATTCAAAAGATTTTTGTACTAATATATAATGTATTTAATTAGTATTTGCTGCTTATTTTATTTATTTATTTATCATTATTATCATTATTTGAATTTCAAATATTTTTGCTGCAATAGTTTTAGGAATTTCTGTATAAATTGAGGAAGGCTTCTAATACCGGGCTTCTATCATAATTTTTTTCCCATGGGAAAAAAAAATTACATATTTTTGTCCATATTCTAAAACCTGAAATTTTCACAAACTACTCCTCGAATTATCTTTATTATTCTTTCTTTATTTATTAAATTAAATTGCACTATGCATTCAATAAAAGTTAAACGGAACTCCATTAAAAACGTGCTCACGCGCTTCATGACATATTCGAGTTAAGAGTAAAAATTCAGCGCAAAGTCTTTTTATGATATCAGATAATATTTTTTTTTAGAGTTAGATAGCATATTCTGAAATATTAGAATTACATATCAACGAATTGTACGCTGTCTTCTTTTTTTTTTTTCAATGCTGTTTCCGATTAGTACGTCTCTGACTAAAACAGTTGATTTCGCAATGTATTATTCTCGTATTATCGCTAGTTCAGTGGTAGAATGCTCACCTTCCACGTGGATGACCGAGATTCAATTCCCAGAAGGCCGATGCAGTGAACTATATTTATTCTATCTGAATAACTGTTATTTATCGCTCTGTGACTTGCTAACTGAAAAATAAATAAACCTCGCGGAAATTGAATTGTGTTTAACTCGGTATTAAAATACCAGTTTATAGTAATGATCATTTATATCAAAATGAATATATATTTTCCACATGGCGCCGAAGGCCCATTAGCTCAGTTGGTTAGAGCGTCGTGCTAATAACGCGAAGGTCGTGGGTTCGATCCCCCCATGGGCCAAGTCTTTATTTTGTCCCTCGTTCATTGCACATCACCGTGAAAGATAGAAAATATATGGTAAGATGCTTCATTTCCTAGTAATTATTTCAACCATGAAATTCAGCCTTCTTATATTATTGATTGGTTCCGATGAGAAATTCAGGTGTTATCTTCGCTGTCCGACGAGGGTTCAAAATATGTTCCGAAATGGCCCTTTTGCACCTTCAAATGGGATCTTAATTAAACTAAACTAAACTAAAACCATGTGGGGTTGGCTATGCAAGATTTCATCGCCGCTAAAGTTTAACAGCAAATGTTATAATAAAATACTTATAAAAACAAATAAGCTTTCATGATTTTTCATACATCTCTACTATATTTTTCCAAATAAAATTGCATTTAATTAATTTTCTTTGTAGTTATCATAATTAGTTACAGCTTGATTAATTCTATAACGTATATGTATGCTTGGAATTCTGAAAATTTTTGAGAAGCAATTGCCGTTTTATATCTATGGAATTAAAATTTCAGCTCAAATTATAAATTCTTTAAAGGGGATTGTTAGTCCACCTAAAGCTTATAATAACAAGATTTGAGGGCACGACAGTCAAGTTGAATAAAAGCTTATAATAAATAACATACACTCATTAAGCAGGAATGCTTGCGTGCAATTAATTTTCTCTTATTAGTAATTTTAGTAATTATTCATACCGCCAAAGGAATCTGTCATTCAGTTGCAGACGAGATACCTCAGTGGTTATCACTGCTTTCACGCGAATTTTTCAGCCTTTTTAATTATTTATGTCATACTCTTGAAAGAAGAATGGACAATTTTCTCACTATTATTTTTGTATATCTCATGGTTTGAATAGCTTACAGCAAAATATTTTTACAGACATAAGGAATACTATTTTATACGATTATTATTCTTTGTTGGATAAACAAGGACAAAATTTTAAATTCGTGGCAGCAGGCAGTTATTGCAACTGAAAATTGCTTGCGAATTGTTTTCTTTTTTGGTGAAAATTCATTGATTAGGTATTATTTTTACTAACACAAAGACATGAAAGAGAATTTTGCATTCGTCTGGTTTTTGAATCTCTACCAGGAAGATTATTAATAATAAAAATATTTTCAATATAACTAAGCCAGCTCCTGTAGTGTTTTTAATACTAATTTCTTTCTTTTGAACAAGAACGCTTCAAAAATCGAGTTATTGTGAAATTACGTATCAGCGAAATTCTTTTTTAAATAATTTTACTGAAATATGAATTATTCATCAGTGGTCAAACTTTTCCTATCACTCCTGGGCCGGGATTTCTTGGACTCCCCGATTTGTGAACGCCTGTAAATTCAATGAAAAAAATTCAATGACGTCTAAAGGAGGCCATTCACTTGAAAGATAGCCATGCCATTTGTCCTAAGCCCATTTTTTTTCACCCATTTTAATCGAAAAATACAGGCACGCCATTCACTTATATTTAAAAGGACGATAACTCTGAACGAAGGTAGGGGAAGCGATATTCTTTCCCTCTCTACAGTTGCTTGTCAATCGCTCTTCGATTTTCCCCAGTCAGCAGATTTTAATTTATGCTACCCTCGAAGCGAGGCTTCAATCTACGGAAGGCATTGCTCTTTTCGCTAGCCTCTTTCAGGGTCTCCCTGAAGCGAGACTTTAAACTCCAGCGTTTTCGCTCCGATTTCAGCCCGGACGGAATTCTAACCACCACAAGCCATTTGGCTGATTTCCATAGATTTATATGGTTTTTTCCTTCTCGCGTTCCAAAATATCCAGTTTATCTGTGAAGTGAATGGCAGGCTTAATGTTTTTTCGGAAAATTCCACGGCAAAACCAGAATGTTGAATTATCAAAATTTTAACCATTATGCAATTAGGGTTTTCGTAAAACTCCCAACTCCTGAAAAGTCGATAATCGTGTATCGGTAGAAGTTCGAATCAGCTGTGAATTCTATAGTGACAAGCGAAATTGAAGATTTCTGTAATAATCTGTAGTTAATGGCTTTTACTGCAATTCGCGCTGCTGTTATTTTTTTAACGAATGACGTTTTTGTGTTTCCCTGATGAATTTCATCATCCCTTTCCCCTTTTTAATCAACCACCTATCTGTATCAAAGTCTACAAAAGCCTTCTAACTCATTCAGAAAATGTGAAACAATTTACAAAATGAGGAATCAATTCTTTTTTTTTTTCAATCATTCATCAGTCTTCGAAGATATAATTAGTGAACTATCAAACACATTTGTAAAGTAATGAATAATGCTCGAATATTGTTATGAAGAAGATTTACATTGGCATATTTTTTAAAAAATTAAATTGCTAAAAGTCAATAATTTAAAAAAAATTCCCACCTTAAGAAAAGATTTACGGTTGAATTGTCTCAAACCGGAATAGATATTTTGCTACCCAGATAATGAGTGAATGGTTAATTGCTCTTTTCACTCTTTCGAATGCTTCGTTCAACCAGCGGGAGCGACCTTCCCAAAACTTTCTCGCATACGAATAACACGTATGGGGGGGATACACCGCGCGCCGGAAAACGTGCGGTATTCCCTAAGGTGGGGTTTATCGTGGCCCTCTCATCTCGAAGGCCACGGGTTAACACTCGCTCCAGCGTTTGCAGGTTTTTTTGGTTTTTTGCGTAGAATGGAGAAAAACCCGAATAGGTCATTTCAACGCCTTTTTTTAACCAATTTAAACGAAAGAGAAAAAAAATATATAATTAGGGTTTCAAGACTACATACGAAATTTCATTTATCTAAGTAATTCGTGTAAAAAGTTATGGTGTTTAAAAGTATGCGATTATACAGACCGACAAACGGTCAACCCTTTGACGGATTTGGCCCAAAATTTTATACGGACCTACATTCATGACGATAAAACTGTGTACCAAATTTTATCCATCTAGCTATTTAAGTTTTTGAGTTATAGAGTTCAAATTAAC
>BGPR01032187.1:0-17632 GCA_013235015.1 Araneus ventricosus | reverse complement strand
CAGAGCAATTATTTTCTTCTGTATATTTATTAAATTTTTATAGTTTTTACTCAGGATCAGGAGCTTCCCACACGTTTGGTAAACAATTTCTTTACTTTCTTACCATTCGGTTGACTTCTTTTACATTCTGGTAAACAGAATATATAAAGAGCAAGTATTGTAATCGTCAAAGAATTTGAGCTTGAAATTTGAATGACTCTGGGTATTTCGGATTTCCCTGTTTCAAAAAATAAATTATTTAATTACAAAATAAAACAAAATAAAAATCGAATTGCGTATGTCTATCGGTCTGTCTGCCTGTGGAGGCTGCTTGCCTAGCCTGAATCAGGTAGAAGGGTGATATTTGACATATTGTCTTTACACCAAAGACAGATTTCTACAAAAGTTTGAACGAAAACAGTCACAGGGAAGTCTGTCTGTTTATCCGTTCGTCCGTGGTCATGTGAATATGATGAATTGTAAACTTAATGTATCCGACTGGTTTAAAATAGTCGTTTTTGATGAAATTATGAGAAAAATATTTTATGACTTAATTTTTATCCTGTTTAATCAGCTTTCTAAAACTGTCTCACTTTTTACTCCACGTGAATTACAAATGGAGTTACAGCTGTTTTATTACCGAACTGTAAGCGTTATTTTAAGTTGCATGAAAACTTTAAATGCGTTTTCTGAGAAATGATATTTTTGAGGAAAACTGTCGACCGTAATAATGATTTCTCAAAACGTTATTTAAGTATTGATATGAAATTTTCTGAGATTGTTTTCTGTAATATGCTTGATGTTTTTCTCTAAAAACTAAGGTCAGTTTTAAAATCAAGTATTATTTTGAAGTGTTTAAATATAAAGGAAAAGCATTTTTTATGAAAAATTACCAGTTTAGTAACAATGTTCAGCTATATCTCAAAACTATTTTGAAGTACAAGAAAGATTTTAGAGCATAACACAGATAACTGTCATAAAAATGTACTCATACAAGGATTTATGTATATTTAGAATATGATTTTGTCTATGGCTATTAGCGCAAGGCAAATATTGTAGTCATTTTTCTTCAAATTTCTCTGTTTTTAAAAAAATATTATTTTGAAAGCTTAATTTTACGATGTTTTTATAGTTTTAAAACATATGCAGTTGAAAAATAACATAAAAATATATATATAAGTTATTTTTCAAAAAAATGTCTCCGAACACAGTCAGATACCTTAAGGTATCCGGAGACTGAAATTAATTTTATCATTAGAATTGTAGTTGTGTATCAAATCTGTTTACATCAAGTCTCTCTATCTGATTGACCATCTGTCGGTCTGTTGTTGCTGTAAATGCGATAACTGAAAAATGCAACGACTTAGAGAAATGAAATTTCGTGCGTTAACTTGCGACCAAAAGTGTAATTAGTATCAAATTTTGGTCACAACCGGGAGAAAAAAGATGCCAGAAATTCATACTCGGGTTTCTTCATTATGAAGGGTGCACACAAATGAAGCGACACATTTCAAAAATTAATATGAAAAAACCTAAAAATGTTGGAACTATGAATTTTTTAAAAATGAGAGCGCATCTCAAAAAGGTTTTTTTCAGATAGGTAACATGTCCTTTCGGTGGACTAGGAGGTCGTAAATTACTGGAAATCAAAAATTAGTTTAGAGCCATTATCTGAGAAAATATTAAAAGTGGAAGAAAAATAAAAGCATGTATTTGTAGGGAATTTTACGCTCTTTAATTTGTTAATTCCCATGTAGTGTGAAAACTGGAGAGTTTTCGTGATACCCAAGAAAAACTATGAAAAGAAACCAGAAAACACGCATCGGCTTCTGTTTATCGGTAGGCATTGCGCACGGAATCTTCTCGCTGTAACAAGTTTAGAACGGCGTAATGACACGGCAACTATCCGAAAAAAATTTTTGAGATGTGTTCTTTTTTCATAAAAACATTTTATTTTTTAAAGTTAATTTTTGAAAAGTGTCGCTTCATTTATGTAAACTCCAATGAGCTCTATGCGTGGAAATCAGTATGTGACTTTGAATGGATGTGAGTTGAAGATTTCTATCAAGGTTTGGATGATATCCATCTGTAGGATGTCTGGGTGCTCGTCATTTCATGTCCATGCGAATGTAATAACTCAAAAAGCCAAAGAGTTAGATGGATGAGATTTAGAATCTTATTTTATGTTTAGAATCGTAGATAGGTATCGAAGGGCAGCGGTGGTCTAGTGGTAAGGTTTCGGCTAGGGATAGGAAAAACCTATCGGTTTTAATTGAAAACGTTTTTTTTTCGATTAACCGGTTCTTTTCGGTTATTTTTTGTCCCGGTTATAACCGGTTATATTTAAAATCCAATAACTGGGTAAAAACCGGATCGGATGATAGGCTTGATTTTAGGTACGAGTAGACTAAAATTTACCAAGTTATGAAGATTTGAATTTCATCATCTCAGGCCAATCAACGACAACAGCTTCCTAGAGGCGTGTATCGGTTGGCGGGTTACTGAAAGAGTCTTTATGAACAGGTAAATATTGGCCAATGGATTGATTTCCTGTAAAAGCAATATTAATAAAAAAATTGTCTACAAACGGCGTTTGTATTTTTATTTAAAAAAACCCCGAAAACCTGTTATTTAAAAACCAGTTATTGTGAGCGGTTATAACCGCCAGGTTAAACCAAAGGTGAAAATAAGCCTGAATAACCGAAAACCGGTTATTTAAAAACCAGTTATTGTGAGCGATTATAACCGCCAGGTTAAACCAAAGGTGAAAATAAGCCTGAATAACCGAAAACCGGTTATTTAAAAACCAGTTATTGTGAGCGGTTATAGCCGCCAGGTTAAACCAAAGGTGAAAATAAGCTTGAATAACCGAAAACCGGTTATTTTCGCAATAGCCGCCATACCTAGTTTCGGCTGCGGGGTCGGAGGGTTCCAGGCTCAAAATCCGATTCCGCTGAAGACGAGACGTGCATGTGGGTCTATTGCACTTTAAATTATACGTAGGGGCCAAACATGATACCTCTGGTGTGGTGAGAAAGTTTGAAGAGTGGTTGTAGCTCAGGAGTCGTCATCGTCTTCTGATGGCGGTTCAAAATTAAGGCAGTCCGTCCCAAAAATAGCCGCCGTGTTGCTTCAAAACGGGACGTTTATGTACCTAAACTAAGCTTAATGAAATCAAAGCCGATTGGTGAATGCGCAATATCGACGGAGGATTTCCATTTCTGAATATTTTGTTTATATTTATCTGTTTATAAAATAGCGCATTTATCACAAAATCAAAAGATATCTATGCCACTTTCCTATCCATAGCACTATCTCTCTTGCTCCAATTATAAACTATATGTAAATAAGTATCGAATTTTGATCAAATCCTCAAAGGGTAGATGCTTTGTTCGTCTATATATTTTCAAATAATGAGAATACTCGAAAACGCAACGACCGAGACAAAAAAAAAAATGATTACGATACGTGCTTTTGTCACCAAAATTACAGATCTTCATTAAAGTTTGGACCCAATCAGTTGGTAGGAAGGCATCAAAATTCCATATTTGGTCTTTATTATACTATGAAATACTAAACGCGTCATATTTTGTTAGTGTGCGATAAAGGGAGGGGAGAGCTCTCCCACAGGTTTCATTGTAATTTTTCAAGCTTTTAAATCTAAAATAAAAACAAAAATCTCTTTTAAA
The DNA here is from genome assembly GCA_013235015.1 of Araneus ventricosus. NCBI lineage: Eukaryota > Metazoa > Arthropoda > Arachnida > Araneae > Araneidae > Araneus > Araneus ventricosus. Next base: position 13,964 of record BGPR01032187.1, on the reverse strand, counting down.
GGAGATTTATAAGTTCATCAATGGCTCTTTAAGGCGACCTGGGACCTTCAAAACCATATTTTTAAATTCTCAACTATTTAATCTGAAATTTTGCGGGCACTAAAAGGAGCTCTATATAAGACAGCACACAAAATTTCTCTGTAATATACTTATTTATTTCCGAGTTTCGGGTATAAATGCAACTTCAATGAAAATTAATGCTCTTTGAGATAAATGCGATTCAATTTTTGTTCAAATTTCATGATATTTTAAGTAAGTTTAAAAACATATAAGGGAAAGGAGGGTAAGAGTACGCACCTAGTGGATGTTTAGTTATAAAAATGAGAATTGAAGAGTCAGAGCCTCGAAAATATACTGAATCATAGTTTATTAACTTAGGAAGAAGGGTACAAAAAATGAAAATTTTAGCTTTAGAAATATATATATATATATATAACGAAACGCAAGAAAAAAATGCCAAATGTGTAAGGATGTGAGGCCAAGATTACGCATCCTGAAAATTTAGCAGTAGTCGCACACAAATGCTCCACTGCCTTCGTAACTGGAACATTCCTCATGCCACCACTCCTTACATAATCCACACTGGATCCAATCATCATCATATGCTTGTTCGCAGCCTGGTCATTTGGCTCCCTCATTATTTGGATTTCTATGGACTGGAAACTTTTTCTCCAGACAACAGCTCTTCAGATGATTATCCCAATCTCATTTTTTAATAATAATAATAATAATGATAAAATAAAATGTAAAGTTTTGTTGGAATGGCTGCTTCAAATTACAGAACGGATAAGAGTACGCATATCTGGTCTTTGCGTACTCTTAGCCACCGATGTATTGCTTCTCTAAATCGTCCATAGATGGCCGTAGAATGCACTAAAGTTAAATTCTAACGTGGCCACGTTGTTCGGAAGGGAACAAACCTCATAATGATATTTACTTTGAAAGAAAACATTTGTCCTTTATTTACAAGAAAATTAAGATTTCTTCACGGAAAAATTACATGCTAACATAACGAAATCATATATTACCTGATAAATGAAAGACAGCAAGGATGAAAACAATTATGGCGGTCACTTGAGATAGCTGAAAACTCACATGATGATATGATCACACTTGCTTCTGCTTGCACTGTTGCCAACAGGGAAAAAATCCCTGCGTACTCTTACCCGACTGCGTAATCTTACCCTCCTTTCCCTTATGCAGAGAAGAAATTTTGGCAATCGTATAGAAGTTATTTTGTTATTAAACTGTAAATATTTTCTTTCTTATCAAATATTGGGCATATTTTTTTCTAAAATCAATAATTTCGAGTTCTTATGTGTGTTCATTTTGAAATTCCTTTCTGAAGCATAAAAATTAATTAAATTTTTGTTTGAAAAGGATTAGAGTAACTAATGAAAAACTAGAGTGATTTCGGGTAATTTTGGGGCGACTGGAACATTTATCATAAAGGCCATTAATTGTTATTAAAAATTACATTTATAAAAATAACTCAGAAATAATAAATATAATGCGGTAAAAGTTTTTCGGTTGTCTTATATAGTGCTCTTATTTATGCCAGCAAAATTTCAAATTCATTCAAAATTTAAAGAAATTATTTTGGAGGTCCCTGGTCGCCTTGATTGGATATGTCAGCTTTTATCTCATCCTACCAGATAGCAATTTTAGTTTGCAGCAAGCTTGCAACAAATTTGACATGCCAAGAGTGCAAGCTTGCAACAAGTTTGAAACAAGTTAAAGCAAGCTTCGAAGTCACCATGGGACGAATTTGCAGGAAGCTTGCAGCGTCAAACTCATTGCAAATTATAGCAAAAACAGAGTACGAACACAACCCGGATTAGAACTCGCGATCTACCGGTTCCGAAGCTGATGCGCTAACAAGTATAATTATACTTGTTTGCAACATCCCGTACTTGTTTGCAACATCTCGTACTTGTTTAGAAAGATGAATGCTATTATAGGTTTAAATTAAGAAAAATTGTCGAAAAACCTCATATAGCATATATTTCTAAATATAAATCAGGAAATTGAGTCTCATAAGCTCTCTTAGCGTAAATGCTACAATAAACTCTAATATTAACCATCGCAGAAAGTATTGGTGAATTTACTTGACTTTCGTCGGAATCTCATACAGAAAAGCAATCCTGTTGTTTTCTTGAATCCTCTCAGGTGAGTGACGCCTTGATAAAGTTCATCTGGTGTATTCTTTAAGCTTATTCATTGTTCAATCTTAATTTGTATAGAATTTTCATTTTGTTAGGTGTTTTTTGAATTTCCAATGTTTCCTTGGTTGCTTGCTGCATTTTGCGCTTTCCAGAAGTTTTGGTTGTATCTTATTTTAATTTAAAAAAACATTTATTGGATCTCACATTCTTACTATTAATTCAGTTGGTGCCCAAAGTTCTATAAAAATGTTTCTGTTGGAATTTTTGTTCTGAAAATTAAAATGTTAGTTTGCCACTAAATTGAAATAGGACTTAATTCCCACTTTGCAACTGAATTCATATTTAGAATTTTATCTTTAAAAAATCTATATTATTTTCTTCATTCCACCATCTTCTAATTAGCTAAAGCAACTCTTGTAAAAGTAATGAAGTATCAACTTTCTTAAAAACTCCAGAGAATACTTTTTTCCTAAGGTAAAACCAGACTTAAAAAAAATTCTAATCGTCTTTTCGGAATTCACAATCACATTAAATCTTTAATTGAAATTTTGATATGGAATAAAAAAATCAGAGCATGAAAAGCGAGGGAAACTATTAAATGCGAGTATAGGGGAAAATCTGCACCAGATACATTCCAATGAAAGAAAATTCTCCACAAATTATCATATCAGTTATGTTTCAGAAGTAAATAATTAAAATGTCGCTTCGTTTCATATTACGTTTAATAGTGGAAGAACCTTTCGGCTGTTTTAAGTTATACCATAAAATGGCGATTAACCAAAACTAAGCTTAAAAACAAAGAAATCGTATTATAATTGCTTCTGCAACTGATTAAAATATAAATACTGAAATAACTTTTTTTATAAGATATAGTATTATCATATCTGTTTAGTTGGAGGAGAAAGCAATTCTGTAATTGCTTACTCATGATGATGAAGTTTCTTTTTATTTATTACGTTTAATTGTGGAAGAATACTCCTGCTGCCAACGTACATTGATCTGGCTTGTCTCTGATGCAATGACTGTTAAACAAAACTAGTTTAAAACGAAAGAAATGACATCATTATATTTATGCTCTGAATAAAATTACAAATGTGAAATGAATTGTTATATAAAATAATTTGCAATATCGTTTTTTTTTGAAAAAGAATAATAAATTTCAAGATTTCTTTTGGTTTATAATTTATCCTGTTACAAATATTAATACTAGTAATGTTAGTATTTAAAACTGAAAGTCGAAGGCTGTAATGTTACTTTCTTTTTTGAATATGACTGTACTTCGTCATTTACTTTCTTTTTGGCATAAAGGAAAAATATGCATAAATACGTTTAATAATAATATACACAGTGTCCATAATTGTCATGTTCCAATAACTAATTTCTAAACCGTTAGAGACAGACATATAGTTTTAACTGGAAAAATACTTTAAATGAAGGGAACATTTATAATACATGTTTTTTGAATGAATGAATAAATATATTCCTGAAAAGTTACGAAATCTAACTTTTTAAACATCCCCCCGTTCCTATTAATCATATTTAATAAAATATTTTTGATACTCTAAAATTTAAACAAAAAAAATGTTCCACTCATCTGCGACTAAAACTGACCAAGTTATGAAGCTTTGAATATCGCTGATTTAGACCACTTTACACCATTTCAATAGCCGTCTTGCAGACGATCCACCAATCAAAACGCAGCACTTGGTCGACGAGGCCGCTGATTGGTTAAAAATCATGAAATTCAATTCTCCATATCTCCCTCAGTTTTAACAAAAGAAGAGTGGGACTTTTTTTGTTTAAAATGTTAATGCCAAGAATATTTTACTAAATATGAATGATAGGACCGAGGGCATATAAAAAGTTAGGATTCGTAACTTTTTCAGAAATATATTTAGTGACTCGAAGAACATAAACTATATTCTTTCCCTTTATTTAAAACATTTTTCCAATTGGAACTGGATGCCTATTTATAACGGTTTAGAAATTAGCTATTGGACCACGATAAGTGTGAACACCCTGTATTTTGGCAGAACAATTATTTTGATTTATGTAACAATAGTTTATGGCAGAAAATGAGGCATTTTCGGGGTTATATTGAATGAGCGAGTGTTTTTGTTCAGATTACTTTCATTTGGATAGCAAGACGTTAAATCAATTCAAGTGATTAATTTTTTCAATTTAAGTGGTTTGAAATTAAGAAAACTTTTGATTAAATGTTTAGTGTTCTATCGTACTTAATGTTTTACTTCGACAAAGGATTTGAATTTTCTTTCTCCTAGTAATTCATTTCTACCTATTAGTTCACTTTAAAGCGCAAAAAGTATTCCACGTTCGTCATATCACATCTGCAAGGAATTTTGGCTGGAGCGCTAAGTGTTTCGTTAGAAAGTTATGCTACTCGTAATCTCTCATAGCATACCCCGCCTTAAACTCATTACAGCGCCATTTCAAGCAACGTATGCGAAGACCTCTCGGATAGAGGTACAGCTTGTCATCGGCTATGGGCGACACCACCCTTATTTTACTCTCCACGCAAACAAGAACCTGCTTGCTTATACAACTTCTCATCCCCAAGTTGAGGTGAACTCTTGAGAGATTGGTAGACAGATACCAATAAAGCCACAAGTTAAAAAGGAATACAAGCAATCCAATAGTAATTTGAAGTAAACGAAAAGCAGACAACAAAAACAAGGAATCCATTCTAGTTCACTTTTTCAAGGGCTAGAAACTATTCGAAATGGATTCAAAAGGATATTTAGGGAATTTTCTGTAGAAGCAGGCCTTTAGGCCAAGACAAAGCTTCTCATAGCCCGAACTCCCCAAAAAAAGCAACCAGGAGCAAATCCACAAGCACAAACATCAAAAGAAAAAGGAAAAAAAAAACATTAAATACGCTAATAAGAGCAACAAAATATTAGCCATCAAGCTTAATTAATAAGCTTTCATAAGGTAAAAATCAAAAAGAACTTACCCCTGTAGAAATTAGCCAGAGAAAAATAATTTGCCCGCGCTTTCGAGAAAAGCAAAACATTAAACACTAGTCTCCGTGGCGCCATCTATGAGGCCTATCCTGAGTATGTCTATGAGTAAATCTATGCCTATCTTGAGAGATTGGTGTGGGCCAGAACAGATGAGGTATGCTTTCTAGTCGTGAGGACAAAATTTTGAAAATCTGGACCAAGCAAATACGCGTTTTATGCTTTCCTTTCATGTCATTAATGTATTCAATGTGTCTTTTAGTATTAAATCAATGTTGCTAAACATGTCATTTATTTATTTTTCAACGTATCTCTTATCGTTTTCAAATTAAAAGCGTTAACTCCAAATTTTGCCGCTAGGTGGCAATGTCCATGCTTGCATTATGAATTGCATAACTACTTTTCTATACTTAGACACCACTTTTTATACTATAGATGTCACCATTCTGAAGTTAATAGGGGCTCAGAGCTTTAGTGAGTACCCTGTATGTAAAGGAATGAGTGTAAGATGAGACGTTAAATATAGTTGGCGTTTTTAATATATTCTGATATGTATGCTTTCAAGATTAGAAAATTATTTTTAAAGAAATTAATATAAAAATAAAGCTACATCTGAAACATCTAATTTTATAGCAGAATTAATTATTGTAAAAGGTGATCAAGTAATACTTAAACCACTGTGTATGTGAATATAATGAAGAAAAAAACAGGAGAAAAACTTTATAGAAAGGCGTGCCTTTTTGAAAAACGATAGTACATGTATTAAAAATATTTCAAACGATGTTACGGCTTGTATTTTTAAGCATAATCGTGATTTTTATGGGTCGAAAAAAATATGTTCTGAAAGTGGTAGGATCAACTCATTCTTTAATGAGACAAATATAAAAATAACAAATTAAGTCAGATCTTAATTAAAGCCACTTATTTTTTTACATAAATCAGCATGTAGCAAGTAAATTCTCTTTCTCTCTAATAACGTAGACAGAAGTAAAGAAAAAATGCTTGATGATGATGCATCAGAGATTAATTTTTTCATGCTTTATGGCTTGGTTATTAATTATCTTCATAAGATAACAAAATGCTGAATAAACTTCGATAGGGCATTTAAAAAATAATCCAAGATAAAAAAAAAATCTGCTGCGATTATTAATTTTGATAAAAAAATATCCGTCTATCGTTTTCTTCTTAAAAGGAACAAAATTTAGGCAGAAAAACACATCAAAAGTAAGTTCTGTAATATAACTACTTATTGTTTCTTGTGATAGAACTTTTTATTCTAATATTATTCCAAAATGTCATGCGTCAGTGGTATCAGAAGAGTTCGCTGCGGCGAATTCTCGATTTCCTAGTAAGGCAACCGCGAGATATTATACAGTGTGCCCACTCTATTAATGACCAAATAGCTAATTTCTAAACCGTTAGAGATAAACATATACTTCATGCTAAAAAAATGTTTTAAATGACCACATTTATTGTAAGGAATATCTAATGTTTTCCTACCATGTTAGACTTTTAGTAGGAAAGAGGAATCTACAAAGAAAAGGAATGGAAGCGAATGGCTCGAAACATTGGCGTCAAATTTGGCGACTTGCCAACAAAAAAGGATTCAGGAAAATGCAAGAATTATGGCCATAATGTATTATTACGATTCGAGTTTTGGAGAACTTTCTAGATAATTCCATGTGACGTCACGCATTGTCGAAAAAGCTATAAATCTCGAGCTGCTCGAAAAAGAATATAATTCTCTTTATAGTTTTCTACACAGTGCAAGCTGGTGAGCTGATGTCACTGAGCTCTTTTGAAAGTGCTGTTACTGATATTTATTACTCATCTGCTGTCTACTTGTATTGTTAATTTAAACAAATGGAGTTCAGTTCCGTTACCCGTGCTTCGCGTTTGATGGAATATTAGTGGAATAAAGCTTCTTTTTATTATCTTGCTTGTTTCATTAGATTCAAGTACACCCACCAGACGATTTTCATTACAGTATTATATACTAGCCACCTTCGGAGACCAGCTTGTTCGCCGGGAATATACTTTCAATTGAATCTCTTGTGCATAATTGATATTCATGATTTCCTTAGCAAAGTAATTTTAAATTCCAAATCGTAAGAGACATTTAACCCATGCTTTTTCGGTAGCCTTACACCTATTCTGTTCGTTGTCTGCATGAACGTCCTTAATGGAATCGAGTAACTTTCTGTGTCATGTATCACACAATGGCATCACCTTAACTCGCTTAAGTCTCTTCAAAATATCCATTTGTTTTTAAATTTGAAATGGCGCGGCACATTTTACTTTCAGCAATATGTTAGCTGGACAATGAAAAACATTGTTGAAAATTATGCCAACATTTTTTTTAAAAGAATTATTAAAATTAGAGAAAAATTTGTACGGCAACTTAATTGAAATAATTGGAAAGTTAATTTCTTGCTCTTTCAGGTTGTGTAAAAATGACTTCTGTGCTGCAATATTTTCGAAAGCTATTGAGGAAAAATACCAAAATTTTTCTTAATTTTTGATTAATTAAAATTCTAATTACAATTTCAAGAAAGGGCTCCGAGGCGCACATTCCTACCCTCCAAAGTATACTTGTGCCAAACTTTGTACCTCTGGGCCCAGCGGTCTGGCCCGTAGAGTGCCACCATACACACTCATGCTCCTTTATTATTAGTAGAGATTATATTGCGCATGTCATCAAATACAGTGCTGAAAAAATTGCGCAGTCTAAATGTTCATACAGTCCCCATTTTTAACACCGATATTTAGTAAAATATTTTTGAAAACTCATTTAAAAAATATACTCTTCTCCACGCCTAATACTGGTCGAATTACGAACATTTCAATTTAATTATTTTAAGCCAATAAACGACAGCGTTGGACAAACGCTGTCCGTTGATTGCAAGATCTTCCTTCAAGAGGCCATTGAAATTATCTAAAATTTTGAAAATAGTGATATTGAAATCTTCACAATTCAATCAGTTTTAGTCATAAAATAGTGGAACAATTTTTAGTTAAAATGTTGGTTTGTTAAGAGTATTTCCATAAGTTTGAATAATATAACTGAATTAAAATTTAGATTTCGTAAATTTTCAGCGATACAATTATAGCATCAAACATCATAAAATCTAATTTTTTCCGTCATCTAAAGCCTTTTTGCTGTTGGAATTTTATATCTATCTGTAACTATTTAGAAATTAGTTATTGGGCCGCTATTAGTGGAGACAACCTGTATAATTTTCATTGTTTTTCTTAGATTTTGGTTCAGTTTCATAGGCCGCGAAATTTTTGCAGAATACTATCCAATGGCGGCTCATCCATAAGAGCTGCAGTCTCCCTGAAATTATTTAAAATATTGCATTTTCGTTTTTATTATAATTGACTTACTTTCCACTTTGAGAATTCAACGATCAACGAAAATGGCAAGAAATGAATAAAAAAGTATGTAAAAAGAAGACGGAAAATCAATCAAGAATTAAGAGAGGGACAGATCAGAGCAGGATCAAGTTTTGCTCCTCCTACGGATCCGATATTAATGCAAAGAGCAACGCGAAGTGGGAGAAAAGCAACCCTTTCTCCGCTTGAAATTGCATTCATTTGAGCTGAATTTTTTTCAGCTGTCATTTGGAGAGATTTTCTCATTTGTCTCTTTTTCGCTTTTTCTCAGTAGTAGCTTTTAAGTCGTTTTTTTAAATACAATTCTGGAGGAGTTGTAATTTTTTGTTTATTTCCTTTTTTTTCGGGTGATGATTACGATTCTGAGGTTTGCCACCAATAATTTTTGTTGGAATTTTAGTTATCGCCAAAAAACATAAAATCAATTTTTCTCCAGTTGTTTTCTTATAACTCAGAAACTAAGAATTTTTAGTAAAACATCATAATTACCAAAATAATTAACACAAAATTTCCTACAACTTAGATCTATAAAACTTTTATAGCACTGCTAGTTTCTGAGCTGATGAGCCACCACTGATACTATCACAATGTATCACCGAGGTTCAGACGTTTACTTTTTAGAAAATAATATCGATTATTTTCCATGGAATCAAGATCCATTTTATGCCTTTTCTCCATCTCCATTTTTGTCTAGCGGTGGCCTAGTGGTTTGCTTTCGGCTTCGGAGTTGAAAGTTTCCAGTTTCGAAACACGATTTCATTGATGATGCGCCCTGTATGTGGACATATTGCACATTAAATCATTCGTTCGGAAGTTTAAAAAGGGGGATGCCGGTTTAGGTGCCGTTCTTTTCATCTGACAGCGGTTCAAAGTTAAGAGATTTGCACTCAAATAACCATCGTGTTGCTTCAAAATGGGACGCTGATATAACTATTCTAAACTAAACCATCCGCATTCACTGTTGCTGAAGCGAAGAAACTGATTGAGTTGTCTTGCGACAATTCATTGTTACAAACTTGGAATTAACTGAGTTTTAACTGTCGTTAAATGAAGAATACCTACTTCTAACTTCAAAACATTAGAGATATTCAATCCCATATGATACTTTTTATTTAAACGAAACAGTGTTTTCAGCATTTGCTATCATTAAAGGTAGCTGCGTCCAGTTTAATTCTACGAATTTAGAAAATGGGCTCATCGTCAAAAGGCTCGTCATTCCCACTGATCATTATATTTATTAACCGAGTCAAGCGAGGTCCTGCTTTATCTGGACCGTTCAGTATTTTGGTGGTTTGCCTATAAATTTTTATGCAGCCACTTACAAACACGCCATTTGGTTTTTTTTTAACAATTTGACATGAATGTTCCTTGAAGTCATTAGAAACGATCTATGGGTAAAGAATATTGTTTTTTATTTCGTTTTAAGATAGTACCCGTTTTCATAGTGTTGATATTTTGAGAATCCATGTTGAGTGTTGAACCATTAAAGTATTGGATTGATTTTGGTGATGGTGATTAATTGGTAATTCTAAAAATGCTGCGAAAATTGCCAACACATTAAAACTAATAAAACGGCCTTTATCTTGAAGCAAAATCGAAAAATAAAACTTTTTATTCGTCGTTTTTTCAAGACCTGAAGGAACCTTCATGATAAGTTCGCAATAAATCGAACAACTTATTTGTTCGTGAATGAGTAACTTACGAATTTACAGACAGACAAAATGATGAACGGTCGAGCTGATACACAGACCTCGCCTCACTTGGTCAATTACGGCTATAATTAATAAATATGTTTTTTATCATACACTTATTCGAATCCCAATCTACTTAACACCCTTTTTTGTGACGCTGCTTGCTTATTGATATAAAAGAATTTTCCGGTTCAAAAACTTTGATAATCGCATTCTTATTCTGTAAATATTTAGAAGTAAAGAAAAATATCTCATGCACAAAATTGTCTCCAGATATCGATATCGAAATCCATCAAAATGATAAAGTTACTTTAAAATTCCAAAGTTTCTGAGCCGGAAGGTTTCTTTTCTATCAATAAACAAGCAGCGTCGCAAAAATGGAAATGCTTATTTACTTTTGCGGATTTTTCAAAGGGATTACATTTTGAATTCTTCCGCAAACAGCTGAGAGCAAGTTCTGTTGTGCTTAGTTTTCGAAGATTGTTTGTCATGCGATTTGGAAAAAAAGTAATATCGTTTGATGTCTCGGTTTTCTTCAGACTATAGGAGAGAAAAAAATTCAGTTGTCTGGTGCTAGGTTTATTTATTTTTATTGATTTTAAGAGTAAAGAGACGTCTGTCAGAAAGATTTAGCTAAAGGGATGTGCATAATTTTAACTTTTGCCATTTTTTAACTTGATGATCTTATGGCTGTGAAATGAAATCTATGCCAGGAGAAAAATTTGAATGAAGAATTTCGTTTAAACGTTTTTATTTATTTGAAGAACCTAATGTAATGTTTATCACACTCAAGTAGTTTTTAAACGAATTTTAAAAATATATTGTAATGAAACATAAAAATAGATTTTAGGAATTATATTTTTATTAACGTTGAAATATTTTCAAAAAAATATCTTCACAGTTAAATGTTTAATTCAAGATACAATTTCTGAGGCAAAGGAAATGCCTGCTTTTTAGATATTGCTTTTTGGTATCAGTTGCGAAATCTTTGATTTATAATCTAGGAAAGATTTTATTTAGCGAATACATTAATTAATTTTTGATGTTTATAATTTCCTCATACTGATGTTAACTTTCTGGCATCATTATATGAGTATTCATTTAATATTCGATCAATAGTTTATTTATATTAGCATCGCATTTTGCAGCAACGCGAAAGTTTTTTTAGGATGCGTAATTTTTAACCGCGGTGATTTGACGAAGACGACATCCTGACCATGCTCCCCCTTCTCCAAAATTTCCGCGCCATTCCAGCGGATGGATATTTTACGTCAGATTTAATGTTCACTACGCCGACAGACACGGCGGATATTTTTTAAATTCTGGATCCGACACCGAAACATTACCATGAGGCTACTATGACCACTTACTGTCACAAGGTCTTCCGCAAGTCTGTTGTAGAAATAAGACATTTTTTGTGAAATTACTTTTGCAACATTTGATTGTAAACCTATTTTGATAGCTATATATGCATAAATAAATTAAAGAAAATGAACGAGAATAGCTTAAAAATGATACTTTTTAGAATATTCAAGTCTAAAAGATTTCCTTTGCAAGTCTTTGTAATACACTCATGTCCATAAATTAAGGATAATGAAGTTCAGGCAAAGAAAGAGACAGAAGCAAAACAAATTTGACTTATTTGTAAAGTCTATTTATTAAACAAAAGGTAAAGAGCAAAACAGATGCTATATGTTTGACATAATTAATAAAAATTGCGATTTTTACTCCCTGGAGCAAATTTCAAAAAAGAACCTATTTACAAAAAACAGTATAACATGGTTAGTATGATGGTTAATACGGAGTATGTCTCCCGGACGATGCAATACAGGCCTTACAACGCCTAGGCATGCTGAGTATCAAATTATCAATCTGATCTTGGGGAATATTACACCACTCATCAAGCAATTCCCTCCGAAGTTCCGGTAGACAGATGGGAGGGGGTTGACAGGCTGCAATTCGTCGGCCAACCATATCCCACACATGCTCTATTGGATTCAAGTCCGGTGAGTATGCTGGCCAATCCATACGGGTGACATCCTCCGATTGAAGGCATTCGTCTACAATGTTTGCACGGTGAGGACGGGCGCTGTCATCCATAAACAGAAATTCAGCACCCATGGCGCCCCGAAACAAACGTACATGTTGTTCCAGAATGACATCCCGATAGATGTGGCCTGTCATCGTTACACTCTGAACATGCAGGTCAGTTCTGGAACCAAGAATAATTCCTCCCCAAACGAGCCATCCTGCACCACCGTAACGGAGTCGTTCAATGGTGTTCTCTTGGTGGTAACGGGTACCTGGCGCTCTCCATATGAAAGTCCGGCGAGAATCAGACTGCAAACTAAACCTGGACTCGTCGGAAAACATCACACAAGACCACTGTTGCGGTGTCCACAATGCATGCTCTCTACTCTAGGCTAATCGCAGGCGACAGTGAGTTGCGGTAAGTGGAACACATCTGACAGGCCTACGAGCATATAGACCAATGTGCCCTAAGCGTCTGTACACGGCCTGCCTTGAAACTGTCGTACCGGTAGCTGAAGAGAGCTGACGAGACAGGTCTGATGCTGTGCTCCGTCTGTTTCTTTTGGCAGTAACTGCCAAATAAAGGGTCCTCATTCGGCGTTGTAACTCGGGGGCGACCTGTGCTGTAACATCTACTCACATTACCATCATCTTGGAATCGTTGCCAAAGCCTGGAGATGACACTCTGGGCGATTCCAAGTTCCTCGGATACTTCCAGCTGGGTACGTCCACATTCCAGTCGTCCGATAATTCTACCAGGTAAAAAATCATCCAAATGCTTCCTTTGTGCCATAACTAAGCGGTTATTGCACTGAAAGGCTTTTAAAGCGCTTGTGAACAATTTTACTTCTTTGCCACCATTCCTTATATACCCCTCTCTTACACTCTCGTCATTGTGACGTACTATCCGCGCCATCTGGTGGTTTCCTGTAATTTGCATATTCTTCTTCAAGATGTGTGTGATAATTCTACAGGTGAAATTTTTATTTTAGAGTTCAATTTCTGTGTGATTCTGAATTATCCTTAATTTATGGACATGAGTGTATTTATCTATTTATTACTTCATCAAACGTCATTGACATAAAATTCAAAATGTATTATAATTGAGCCATCATGATGAGATTGAAAATTTTTAAACTTCAACCCCAGAAGCAAGAAAAATTTGGTTTACCTAGACACTGTGTTTCAAAGCAATTAATTCATTGTAATATTCCTCTCCTTTATTATTTAAACAAACATCATTATGATAAAATTCCAAATGCATTATAAGTGAGCCATCATGATGGGGTTGAAAATTTTTAAACTTCAACTTCAGATGCAAGAAAAGTTTGTCTTACCTAGACACTGTGTTTCAAAGCAATTAAGTCATTGTTATATTCCTATTTTTTTAGTTTTTAAACAAACGTCATTACGATGAAATTAAAAATAGATCATGATTTAGCCATCATGATGAAGTTTAAAAATTCTTAAGCTTTAATCTCATATACATGAAAAATATGACTTAATAGAACAATAGACACTGTGTCTCTACATGCTCAACAATTTGTAGGCAAGGAATGCTGAATAATTTCAGCTGATTGTAAAAAAAAGTCTTATACCATCTTCCAGCGATTTCTCACTATCTTTGAAAGCTGGATTTGAAAGAAAAAATTATCCTTTCTGAATTTGATTCTGCATAACTATAATAAATATTGAATAAG
>BGPR01032186.1:0-17632 GCA_013235015.1 Araneus ventricosus | reverse complement strand
GTAATATTAATCAAGAAACTGTGAAACTTTTATGAAGTCCAAATAAAATTTATTGGGCAGATGATGAGGTCAGCCAACTATATTATTCTCTATAATCGTATCACAACCTTACATATCATATAAAATTCTTATCCAGCAAGTTAATTTTAATCTCATAGTCTATGAGGATATAAAGTGAGCTTTACTACTTGTTTGTTTGGCTTTATTCCAATAACTTCTAACACATCGCTCAAAATAAATTAAATCTCATGATTGTTTTCAAGTGACATATTCATTCGAAAACACTTTCGAGTGTCAGTCAGTGCCGAATCGAGAACTTTATGACAAGTTTTAATATCATGAGGCATCTCAATGTATTAAAAGTAAGAAGTGTGGAACAAAGATATAAAATTTTTAACGACGCTTTATTGGTTGATGCATTATTATAATGAATGGACGATGCATTCTTTCTACAACTGTCATACTTTTTAAGCAAGCCAGTGATGACAACATTGAATAGTCAGTTATTCACTTCCTTTTCCGAAAATGTTCTATGTTTCGCAATTTAACCAAAAATTTGAACTTTCAGTTTTAGATTTTAAAATCTTCTGCGTATACCAAAATATATCTAAATTTCTCTTTGGAGATTCATCATCTTTATTTGAGTAATCGATTTACAACGACAGAAATAGAGAGAAGAATTGAAATAATATTTATTATGCGAATATTAAAATGAAATGCTTAAAAAAAGTATTTAAAAAAAGAAAAAGGAAAAAGAAACCTAAAAAGAAAAGAGAAGAAAATATTGAAAGATTCTTTCAATACTTTCCTCTTTTTTTTTTGGGGGGGGGGGGTTAAGATAAAGTTCTGAACTTCCGTATAGTTAGGGATAGACTGCTCAACTTTGCAGCTCCAATAACAGCGTTTCCCCCTTTATTTTCTTAATTTTAGCTTCATTTTGATACGCGTACGAACTGATTTTTCCAGCAATTCTGGGATGCAACCCTAGAACTATTCTTAGCGCTCTTTCGATACAGGTTCAGATTTCGCTGTACGACAACAAATTTTCAGAACATAACTGCTACTATATGCTGTGAGTAAAAAATTATTCTTATCGTTAATTCCATAAGATCATCGAAATCTCAAGACAGCCATGCCAATAAATGTCACTAAAAATTAAATATTTAAAATAATTGTAGGAGATTGCTAAGCTCTGTAACCCAATGGATAAGCCGTGACTGGTCACTTGTACAATATAGAAACTTGTCCAAGTTCAGAGTAATATCATGCATTACTTGACAATAAATACAGGCGGATCAGTTTAAAATATTGTAACGAAATTGGCTTGTGGGTGTACGTGAATGCAATCCAATAAGCAGGATTAAAAAAATAAAGCTCTTTATTTTGCAAATATTTTAAGCAAAGAGACGTAGCACAAGTATTAACACAGCACTAGTAAAAATTCACAACAGAGACTACCAATAAATCTCAACACAGCGCTCAAAGGTTTCTTGTTAGCTCACCAGATTGCTTGCTGATCAAACTTGAGAGCTTGCCTTTATACTTTTCAACAGGAAGTGACTTCATTACGTAGGAAGTGACGTAATCTCTAGAAAGTTCATGAAACCAGTAGAAATAGGTTGAAAGTTCGAGGTCCTTCTAAAAAATTCTCTTTGTCGCCAAAGTCGCCAACTTTGCCGCCAAGGTCGCCAAGATTAGCTTCTCAGGGAAACGACTTTATAGCTTTGTAACAATACACACCTATGTCTAGGGGAGAGCAAGCTTCAGAACTGGGGCAATTGCTCTCAAATCTCAGAGAAGTTTAGTAAGCCTAGCTATAGAATAAATAAAAATAATAAACTCAACCTTAGTCCACACCCTCTTAAATCATAACAACTATCTGTTAGATTAAAGAAATCTTTATTATAGTAGTAAACAAAACTAATTACAAAAAACTTCGTGGTTGAAAAAGCATTTCGTAAAAATTTACCAAACAAATATGTTGACATCAATTCCTTTTAGTTATCAATATTTAATGCTTGATTGGTTTATTCGATTTTCTTACATATATAGATTTAGCGGCTGGAAAATGTTATTGAAGTGAAAAAGAAAATGCGAGAAGAAAGCGGTTAGAGTGCTTTTCAAGTGAATTCAGAATTGATATCGAGATTATTAATATAATAGACCAGATCTGTCTCTCGGTAACGCTCTGATATCGCCATCAATAAAACTCGCGCCATAGCACTGCGAGACGTTAAACAGCATTATTTCATTGTTAGAGAACCTAAATTTCAGTAATTTTAAATTTAAAAGAGTAATTGTCGTTCTAATTTCAAATTTAATAGCTGTAAAATAGTAAAATAAAATTTTCTATCGATTGATATAAAATTTATCTCTCTATGATCAATGATTCCCGATAAATTTTAATTTATATTAATCATATATTTCAAATTAATTTCTGTTTTTTAATAGAAAGTAGTAAATTACGTCAGTGGTATATCATGCGCGTGGTATAGTTTGTTTATGTTTATTTTATTTGTGTTCAATCAATGTTAAACATTTTTCTCGCATATATATCTATTTAAACACGTCAAATTTGACGGGAATTATCACTTTTATCAGATTTGTAGTTCCTCTGTTATGTAGATTCCTTTTAGGTATACTAATATCGAATATTCAATTTTTAGCTTTGGCTATTTCAAATTTTATTTTCCTTGTTAGTTCAATCTTATTATTTTTGTAGTCTGTGGTGTTAGGAATTTTAATTATCTTGCTTCTTTGTCTTATGTAATTTTATTTTGCTTAGTAGCACAATTCTTGTCTCAATTGTTTTTGGTAATTGATAGGGTTATGCAACAATAATTATCTTTTATAAAGTTCGACTTATTAATTTTCTATGATTACTATTAAATACTTTTTCATTATTATTTTGTGTTTTTAGTGCTGAGTTTAGTTTTTTACTTGCGTATTTATTGCTTTTAATATTATATAATATTTTTGTTTGGTATTTAGTTTTAACCTGGAATGACGAAAAAAATCCTATACCAAACAGAAAGTGTAACATGTAAAATTTTCGTATTTTCATTTCAGGTCTTGAGTAAATTTCTATATTTTAAATTATTTTATAATGGAGTTAGGAGATAATATGAAAATGGCTGAGTTTGACCAGCACTTTCAAGTGAAGAAAGATCAAGAAATCGGGAGTGGCAGAACTTTCATTCGTTGGATTGGACATATTCAAATCCGAATTTCATTTTCCATAGAAGATGAATAGAATCACATCTGGCACTAAAACTTTTAACATGCAGATTTCCCTTCTACCATAGAAAGTAACGTATTCGTGTTTCGCACTTTAAACAACAATAACGGAACCAATGCAAAAACAGGAAACATAAAAAAGCATTATACTTGGATAGAGAAACAGAAAGTAATAAAAATCCGCCAAAATTTAATTTGGCGATCGCCGCAGCTTTCAAACTCCGGAGGCCAGTAACCCTACTTGAAAAGTCAAAAGCTCTGCAAGAAATATAACCCATTCGGCCTGCTCGCTGAGGATTAAAGGCTCATAATTTATAGTTTGCGTGCGTGTATATCAGTCAGAAGACGTGAATTAGACTAATTCTCAGAGATTTATACCTTCGGTACCAAGATTTCATATTATACGACAACGGCAAATCCGTATCCAAAGCACTTACCAGTTTTCACGGTACGAGGACTTGTTATTTGTGACGTCTTTTCTAAGAAGAGGGTTTTTATTTGATTTTGTTCCTCCTTTTTTATTATGATTCTAAACGAATGATGTTTAAACATGCGATCTGCCACATTCGTGCGGCTTTCTTTCTCTTTTTCGTATAACCGGGTTTGAATTTTGCTTTCCCAATAGAGTGTTTTGCGGAAAAGTAAAGATTTTTTCTGAGGACCAGACTAAAATCAGCAGCTTTTCTACGCTTACACTCTAGATGTTAGGACTTTGGAAAAAATCCTCGAAAATTAAAAATATATAGTCTATTAACCTCTATTTAACGAAGTCACTAAATCCCCGAAAAAAGTTCGTTATATGGAAAATTTGTTAAATAGAATTCACATTTTAAAATACTTTAAACTACACAAAACAGATTTTAAATTCATAAACGCTAAATATTATTAAAAAAGTAATTAATCACACCTTTATTTTGTAAATTAATATCTATTTGTTTTATATATCTTACCCATCAAAAAGAAATCTGCAAGGAAAACAAGAATAAAACAAAATATTGTCCGGGAATACACTGTATTTTCAATTAAAAAATAATTTTATATTAAAATTAATGAATTTTAGCATTTCATCATACGAAGGTTTGTTGATTTCTGCATCATGATCATTTCCATCTTCATCATCTTCGTCTTCATCGCAATTCATTGCTGTATTGTTTATATTTTTCGCACTGTCCACTTCAAAACTGCCTCATCCACATCTTCATAGAGACATGCTTTTAAACGTTTTGAACAAGAATTCGATGAATCATAATTTTGTATCTTATCACGATTTTTTTTATTATGATTGATAAGGTGTTCGGAGGAATACCACATTTTAAAGCAATATCCTTTTTTTTTCACGCCTTTATCCACCTCATGAAGTATTAATTTTTTTTCTTTGATGTCAAGCGCTTTCGCTTTGACATTTTCCAGCTTCAAGGTCATTGATCACCGTAAAATGTGTTAAAAGAAAGAATAAGTTTGAAATGTTTAGAAATATTTTGAGAAATAGGGAAAAAAATATTGGATCACAAGAAAATGTTCGTTAAATAGAGAATGCACTTCGCTATTTGGAGGTTATTTTACGAAGAAATTCGTAAAATGTTCTTGGTTCCAAGAAAAAGTTCGCAAAATAGAGAAATTCGCAACATAGAGGTTCGTTAAATAGAGAAATTCGCAACATAGAGGTTCGTTAAATAGAGATCCGACTGTATATTATATAGTTTCGTAAGAGCTATGAACAAACCTGAAGTAATCAGATTTTCTGAGCTACAATCCAGAAAGCTGACAGGGGTGGAGGGTATCGGAAAAAAGACCCCCAAAAATGTGTAAATAAGCAAATAAAATAACATTTAAAAATTTCAGAATCAATGAAAGAGTTAATTATCAATAACTTTTCAAAACAGTAGAAGAGGAAGATAAATAATATATTTGAAATTGCTTTTTGGGTCCTACTCGACTTACGATCGAATTCCGTTCTTACTGATAGGTCATTATTCCAACTGGTCTCGTATTTATGTTCCTCAATGCTATTTTAATTCAAACTGGTTATAAGTATTATACATAAAACACAAAAATTCAATCTGTGCACGTATAATTATCGTACATAATATGAAAAATAAATAATATCAACTGTATTGCACGTACTGTAAATAAAAATGCAATAGGAAATCATTTTTTATTTTGAAATTTATATTTTGTGGTTAGAAACGCGGATGGTATGTCACATAGGTTGTAAGTAGAGAAGAAGGTTTACTGACTTCATATAGGTTGATTCATCCGTATTGGTCATATTAGGCGATTCACTTCTATGTGAAGTAAAAAATGGGTAGGAGAGTTCTTCTTTAGAAGCCAACTTCCTTTCTGATTGAATTATCGTTCATAATATAAAAAATAAATAATATATATACTCTATTGCACGTACTGTAAACAAAAATGCAACAGTAAATCATTTTTTATTTTGAAATTTATTTTTTGTGGTTAGAAATGCGGATGGTAAGTCACATAAGTAGTAAGTTGAGAAGAAGGTTTATTGATTTCATATAGGTTAATTCTTCCGTATTGTTCATATTAGGCGATTTACTTCTATGTGAAGAAAAAATGGGTAGGAGAGTTCTTCTTCTTCAGAAGCCAATTTCCTTTCTGATTGAATTAGTTAATTAATCTTAAAAAAATTAATTATTTGAGACATTTAATTCAATTGTGAACATTTTTTCAGTGTCAATAGTGAAAATTCGGGTTTGCCTATGTTAATTCGGGACATCTAATAACTTATCAAAGTAAATTATTAAAAATATAGTAGAAAGAAAGCACGAAGAGCTGAATATGCATAAAAATTAAATTTTTACTACATTTTCAGCCTGGTTCATTCACATGGGTTGTGTTCAATGCATACTTCTTACAACTGACTCTTGACTCAATGACTCTTTTACCATTAAAGGAAATTTACAGAATGGAGCAACTTTGAATACGATTAATTTTGTAATAAATATTTTCTTTTATGTTTCTACATCTAGATAAATTTTTTTAACTCATACAGATATTATTCGTGTGAAAAAAATAAACTCTGAATACGGAGATACGGAGTTAACTAAAGAAAATTTCCACTATTAATAGATTAAGGAGCACGGTTAGGGTAACTATATCGTATGTACTGTAAAAGTTGGAAAACAGAATGCTTCATAAGCTAAATTTTAATATTAATTAATTAATAACTATATAGCTTTAAAATATTTTAATCTAGTTAATAATTAAATCTGTTCAATTTTTTAAAGAAATTATTAATAAGAACTATTAACTTATAAGGATACAACCAGAAAATTAATAGATTTCGCTTGTGGCTAAAATATCGGCTTCGAGATTAGTGGATGGCAGGTTCGAGGCACAATTCTATCGAAGATTTGCCATGAATGTCCGCACTGTATACTCTAAATCTGCCAGCGAGAGTCAAGCGTTCTCGTACTTGCTTGTCGTGGAGTGTGGAGTGCCAGCTTAGGTGTCATCCTCATCATCTGAGCATGGTTCAAAATAAGAGGTCCATCTCAAAACAGCTCACGCAGCCTTGAAACGGGACGTTTTCCATATTCACCTCAGTTCTTAAGAACGTGAGTCTGACTCTGGTGAATCTGTCATCAGAGGCCAAACACCCTCAGATTGGTATGATTTGCCAGTTCGGAGGACGAGGCACCAAATCAGGCGTCGTCATTCGATAGTGGCTCAAAATTACGATCTGTATTCCAAAAAGGGCCCTAGTGTAACTCCAGAATGAGACGCTAGTCTAAGAAATCATTATCTGTGACATTTAATTTACATCGAGAACAATTGGATCGTCGAGAAAAAGAGCAGTACTAGTCCGAAATTCTCAATTCGAGATAATCAAGTTTTAAGTTTGGACAGGTAGGTTCTTTTATACTCATTTAAATTTAAAACATGCGTGGAACCAACGAAGAGAGGCTGACATAGTACCTCTCTTATACGCAATGTTTAGATCTTTATTTACAGTGGCGGTTTTCCGCACAGATGGTTAGAGGCGCCCGCCTCGTGCATTTGGAGGAGCCTCAAAATTTATCGGAAGTGCATTGCGTTGCTAAGCGGACGGTGAAATTACGGCATTGAGTGGAGGGAGGGGGCCTCTAAACAATCGTATTGTCGTGTGGCCTCGTATTGTCAAAATCCACCACTGTATATTTATCGAACCGGATAAAAGTGGAATTTGGACTTGTACTGTTCTTTTTCTTCTCGCCGATTCAATTATTTTACATCCGGGACAATATTCAAAAGACGGAATTGTCCGGACTAACCTGGGACTTGTGGTCACTTCAATTTTTTGTGGTAAAATAAGATCCCCCCCCCCCCAATTCTATGCGGCCCCGGGGCGAATCTAGGATGGGGGGGGGGGGGGGGGGGGAGGGCTGAGGTCATAAAAATTTTGTATCGTCGTGACGAATGTCAAACCTCAAGGCTAAAGTAAACCAAAATTCTTTAACTTGACAGTCTTTACTCACCTGACAATAAGAATCATAAAGAACAATACAATACTTTCTATAATTTAATGAAAGTTACAATGGAATAACTAGCCAAAAAAAGTCTTCGACCGCGTCAAAGCTGCAAGTACGAGTTGAACGACTACAAAAGTAGGAAAATTTTCGAGCCTGTCAAGCCAGAAAGCAATGTTGAAACGTTTTTATTATTATTTTTTAAAGAGGGAAATTAAGAAAAAACAGTTTTAATGATTTTAAATAATATCAAGAATTCTGGCTTGGCTCTGGGGGGCTGTAGCCCGACCCCCCCCTGGATTCGCCACTGATGAGGACTTTTCTAATGTTCACCAACTGAAAAATCCACCTATTCCACTACCTAAAAAGATAGAAGACGGATTGGCGTGCCAACGTCTGGGAGCTATTCGAAGAACAAGGCTCTGTTTCTTCTTAAGAATCGAGTCACCAAAACAAAGCGAAAGTTTTCCGCGCATTGTTCTGAAATAAATGACATCTGGCAGACAAGGAACATGGAAACATCAGCATCACATTGTCACCTTTCGAGAACGAGTTGGTAAAGAAAAATTAAAATGGCTTCTTTATGCTTGGATTTAATTCAGGATCATTAATAACATTGTCCTGTTTCGAAATTCCATCGGTAAGTAGTGCTTCTGTTTTAGCTTACAAATCCAGGATGATTGATTCTGATGCATCGAAATGTCGTTAAGCTATTTTGCGCATATGATTACAACATAAACTTTGCAAATTCACACAGTATGACATCGTGTCGGAATAAGTGAGAAAAAAGACGGAATGACTATATGAATATGCAGAGCTTACTTTGCAAGTGTTCGTCGAAACCATCTTTCGCCATCGGGAGCTAAATAGCCGGAGGAAGCATTCGTCAGTATCTCTAGAATGATAGTTTGTGGAGTAGTCACTATTTTTTGCTTCAAATTAGATAACTAATGAGTTGAAGTAGAATAAAATATCTCAGAGTCTAAAAAAACTCGCGCTAGATAATTATCAAGATTGACGTAAGATTTTGCCCACATGCAAAATTCATGCCTTATCCTCGGATATCTTTCACCTCGGATGAAAACCGTCGTTATAATTCAGGCGACTTGACGTTCCGGATTAACTAGAACAGTCTCGAATTTCTAGTGCTTTTCCTAGATTTGAATTAAGTATCGCGGATTTTAATTATGAGTAAATAGCGCATGTTAAAAAGAAATTTAAAATAGTTACTTTTAAATGAAAGTAAAGTAAAAGTTAATTCTCCTTCAAAATTTCTCTATAAAAGCGACCAGACACGCAAATTATCCGCAGCAGTCCCAATTTTCGATTCTTTCTACAAGAAAAAAACTCCTATATTGAAAAAGTACCTCGTATTTGAATTCAATGCTTAGCACTGTCCCGTTTTATGCTTATTAGCAAATAGTTCATCTTTCGAAAAGAATTAACTAGATTTAAGTTTAAAAGTCAACTTTTGAAGAATTTGCCTCCCCAATTTTACTGTAATACATAATAATAGTGTCTTTTTTATTATGGCGGATGTAGATGAATCTACCTGAAGGAAAGCTAGTGAAAGTAATTGTCTAATATTTTATTTATGCTTCTTCAATTCTCCCAGCTTTATTTATTTATTTATTATTAATTATTCTGTTTTTTAATTTAATTTTAGGATTTTGTCCAAGAACCATTTCCCTTCTTTTCCTACAAAATGGATAACGTCCCGGATTGTGCATTCGAATTCCTGAGCGTCCCGGATTGAACTCGAGAAAGGAAGTTACGAACGGACTTACTTGAGAAAGGAATGTATAGTGTCTAAAAATAAAACCGTTCACGTTTTAAACGTAGAATGTGTTTTACAACTGGTGAAACAAGATCATTTCCTTCTGCAGATATTTTACTTCCACATTATATAACATTATATCAATATATATTATCATGCTATATATAATTACATATATTAAGCATGATAAGATATTGTCGAAACTATTTTAAATATTACATAGCGAAATATCATCCATATTTTAGAATGATGAATTATATGCGCAATATATATTAAAATATTATATGCGCATCCAAATCCTTACCTTAACTTAGTGCAAATAACGAATACGAATATCTCTTAAAAATAAAATTAAAACCATTCATTTTGAGACTTGTGTTATTTATGTAGATGAAAGCATCCCCCACAATAATCTTCTGTATAAAACAAACCATAGAACGGCAAACAAGTCACAATTAAGATTTTCCAACATCTATTTTGGAACTTTGTACAAAAATGGATGCCTTTGCAGAGAAAGTGTCACGACATAAGAAGCTAACACAAAATTCCAAAGCCGTAATTGTAATCCCTTAGCACAGGGATGTTTGAATACAGAACGACCAATTGTGGTACAAAAATATCTAAAAGGAGTCTGAAGACTATAACAGAACTATATTTAACAGTCTCATTTATTTGCTTATTTAACGCTCATAGTCAGTGGCGGACTGGATCTAAAAATATTGATTGCCAGGAGTCAATGGGGACCCACTCTACAGTGCCATAATATATACATATTTAATTTTATTTACTTTTAAACCCAATAAATTAAAGTTAATAAGTTTAAATATTGTATTCCTAATCTAAAAATCTATTACATATAGTATAATTAATTACAGTTTACAAGTATTATACGTATTATTAGGAGTGAAATTTATGATTGAATTGGAAATCATTTTGGTGGGAGTATAGTATACTGTATATTTGGAACTATACCTTTATTTTGAGAATTTTGTAACCAAACTGAAAATTAAGTGTGAGATAGCATAGGAAATTTGCTAGAAAAAGTGTTCTCTCTTTTCCGTCTCTCGCTCTCACGCGTACATATCCTGGGGCCCAAAATGACTTATGGGCAAGGGGCCCACTTGCCGTCGGGCAAGCTGGCAACCTGGCCACTGCTCATAGTGTTCGTTGAAGGAGAGAGAGAGAGTAGGTTTCTCGTTTTTATATCATTTACCTGAAACTGCTCCTCAGCGCATATAACTTTGCAGGCCAGCAAAGCATCATAATGTTTTTTCGAAATTATAGTGGCGCGCAGATTCAACATATTTAATTCAATGCAGTGTCCAGATTAATCATGGCGATGCTTTCACGATAATTTAGCGCAAGTACGTCTCCGTGGTATCATTATTGGACATTAGTGCCAAAATCGTTTATTTCTGGTTAAGAAACCACACAGCCTTTAAGTCCATTTATCAAACATTCCATAGACTCTGCAGTGAAAAAATTTACAACGGCTTGCAAATTTACAACACAAAAGGACCCGTTACATTTACGATACTATGTTGAGGTTGCTCGCAAGCCATTCCCTCAAGCACTGTCCAGGATTTCTAATTTGATATTTGTAGAAGTGAAATGCCAAAGGCTTATCTTCCAGCGAGATAAATCGCGTAACATGATTTGCTTCTTCAAGTCTCTCTTTGACTTGGCAGGCCGGCATCGCATCATCGTCATTTATCGAAACGAATGAGCCATTGAAATTCTTCATTTTCAGCTAAAATGCAGTGTCCAGGATAACCGTGGCGATATTATCACAAATATCTCACTTGAAACAGAGATAATTGGAAAGCGCAGCTCCTTGGTGCCTTCCTTGGACATTCCGCACTAAACCATGACTAAAGCAAGATAACGGTGTCTCGCAAACTTTTAAGCAATCTAGTATTTGGCTTCTGTAGAGTTACAGTGCAGTTTTATTGGCAGTCTTCTTCTCTCTCCCATTCCGC
Source organism: Araneus ventricosus (assembly GCA_013235015.1). NCBI lineage: Eukaryota > Metazoa > Arthropoda > Arachnida > Araneae > Araneidae > Araneus > Araneus ventricosus. The sequence goes on along the minus strand of BGPR01032186.1, from coordinate 6,167 downwards.
AAGCAAAATGCTTCAATGGCGTTTTTGTCGAGAAGATTAGCAACCATTTTGTTTCAACCATCATCTGCTATTTCAGAAATTGTGTGCATATAGTTAAAGAGGATAAACTGGTCGTTCTAACTGAACATGCATAGAAAAATATAATGTCGGACTCCATTATTGTTTGACTTCACATAGAATTCCAAGGAAAATATCGCGTTATTGGCATTAGTTGCTGTTCAGTTGTTTTCAGAATTTTCATTTATGATGTTTATTTATAGATATTTAATATGTGTATAACGTTTTCAACCGTATTTAAGCATTATGCTCTTGCAAATGAAATGTCATTGCAATTTTGTCAATCTCATTGCAAAGAAATGTCGTGACAAAAGAAATGTCATTGGCAAACGTTAATCAATCTTTTCGCATCATGAATAAATCATCAAACAAACATGAATAAATCAATGCATTTCAGTGCATTGATTTATTCATATTTGTTTACTATGCATGTTACTGGGTGGCAAAAATTCAGATGTCGCTGAGTTAAATTGATTTTGTTTGTTTACTCTTGCAATGAAGTTCGAAAAAAATTAAATTTTTATTCCCTTAGAAGGAAAGGCCAAAAAAGATTTAATTTCAAAAATGAATGATTATAAAGAAAACATCAGAAATCTAGAAGTGGACGCAGATTTGCCCAGTTTTAACATGCAAATTTTGAAGTTCTTTTCACAAAACGCAAAATTCTGATGCAGTATTTTTCCAAAATTAACTATTGCATTATAAGTAGTCTGTTGGGTTATGCATTGGCGTTGGTTCTAGATATAAATATTGCACCATTAATCAAGGAAAGGGATAGTGTTATACATATTATTAAAAAACATTTAGCTCTTAAAGTTCGATGGCTAATTTATTACATTAGCTTTTGTAACCCAGGATTCCAAACATCTTGTTAAATTATTGATTATGCCTACATCACAAATGCCGATGTAAAATTACTTATTTACAATGTTAGCATTAATATCGTTGACGATGAATATGATAATGAATATGACGTTAACATAATTAGCATAATGTATAACGTCATATTCATTTGTCTTGCAATCTACTTAGCCCTTTCTAAGGCCGTGGGAATATGCTTCCCACCAAATCCATCAATTTTTAAATGCATTTGTTAAGGTTGGCGTACGTTCTCGCCCAAATTTTTCGATGAAATAAAAACCTGGATGTCTCAGTTTCTTATCTCAGACCATAACGTAGTGTCTTGACTTGGTAATTAATTATTAATTAATTAAATTAATTAACAAAAAATAATGTCATCCAATAAGCAAAATGAATTTCTTTCCTTAAATTAATCTCTATACCAAAGTTATTTTATTATACCACTTCTAGAAAAAAAATGGCCCTATAAAGGCTTAAAGTATCCAAAGGCTAAAGTATTGGAATACTGGTCCTATAAAGACCTGTATTCCAATTATTCTTTTAAATGTCTTTTTTATGATATGACATAAAAGTAAAAGCAAATTAAATATTATTTTAAAAATGTTAAAAACTTGAATGATGCTTTGCAGTAGTTTTGTAAATGTTTAAGGCTTTCGCCTAGATTGTTGTAGGAATTAATTTTGTCCTCAGCACTATCTTCAGCTGTGACTTCAAAATTTTGCTATGAGATCCCATACAGGATATAGCCAATATTTTTTTAAAAATCCATAATTTATAGTGAGACTTAAATAAGATTTTTCGATAGTTTTATTTCTAATATATTTTTTATTCCCCCTCCCCTTTTTAGTGTGTGAGTGTGTGTGGTGGTGAGGGGAGCTTTTTGGAAGAAGAATTTTTTCACTGCCGTTGTATTGAAATTTGTGGAAACACCATTTAAGAAAATGAATTGTATTCTTAATAAATAAAAAGAGGTTTATAATATAGCTATTTGATGATTCTTAATAAAAATTTTTCAACGATTCTTGCTCTTTAATGTACCAGAATATGACAAAAGCGTCCATTATCAAAACTTTCGTAATACTAAAATGTATTTGAGTAACTGTATTTGGAATTACTGTCCATAGTTGGAGAAATTCTCATTAAGAGTTACAAATATCTTATATGTATCAACCACAAACTCGGCACTTTTTATGTACCATAACTACAAAAATTACATCAGGAATGCATTTATGAACAAATTCCTTAAGAAACTGTTAAAAAAATTGAATGAAAAAATTTATATCTTTATTCCAAAGTAATTTTCCACTCCAGACATTTCTCGGTGAGTTCATTTTCTTACACGCCTCATCTTAAACTAATTTCAAAAGGGCTGAGGTAGTCGGTGGCAGTAGTCAGAAAATAAAAATTTTTACAAAAGCTCAGCAAAGTCCCTGACACGCTTTCCGGAAACAAATTATATGGAATGAAAGGGCCCTATTGTAGAGCTTCTGTTTTCGCTGATGTTTCATTAATATAAATCTTGCGGCAGCAGCGAACTAGCTCGGTAACGCACAACAAAGCGGAGCGAAATGAGAGAAAACAGCATATCGTTTGGTGGAAACCTGGCAACTGCGCGACGGGAATGCGCAGATGCAGACAGATGATATAAATGGCTGCTATTAATTCTCAACAGCTGTCAGCTATTAAGCACACTGACACACCTTCATGACATATAAAGGAGCCGAGATACTAAGAACACAAAGAGCTCGGTACATAAATTTAAATGAAGGAGGCACTTTTTATACGTAATTTTGTTTGCTTATTTTAGTTTTTCAATGACTAACTGCTTTATTTATAACTTTGAAATCCACGTTGAGCAACAATGCAAACGAAGCTCATTTTGTTTGTCACGATTAAAAGTGTTATGTTCGTCATTATCTGAGCAGGCCTCGCCAGGGGCATAAAACATTTTTAACATTGTATTTCTTCACTGAATTTTGATATGAATGGATGGAGTTATTTTTCTTTGAACCTTCTTATCTTTTGACATTTTTTTTTTTTGGGGGGGGGGCGGTGCTCGACAAGGTATTTTAATTTAGTTTTTCTGTACCGTGATTTTTTTTAATCATACCAGCTATTACTACAAAAAGTATATTATTAATATTTCTTGTCTGTTTTTATTAGTAAGTGAAATAATATAATTAAAAAAACACGCTTTTATTAATGTTCTGTAAAGTAGAATATAAAATTTTTGATATTGTATTTTTTCGTTGAGTTTTTATTTGAATGAATGCAGTTATTTTTGTTTCAACCTTGTTCAAATTATTTTCTAATTTTTTTTTTTTTTTTCCTCCACTAAATTTTTTAATTTCGTTTTTCTGTGCTGTGAATTTTTTAATCACAGCAGCGATTTCTGAGAAAAGTATATTATTAGTATTTCTTGTCTGTTTTTATTAGTTAATTGTAAGCAAAAAGTAAAATAATATAATTTAAAAAAACACGCTTTTATTAATGTTCTGTAAAGTAGAATATAAAATTTTTGATATTGTATTTTTTCGTTGAGTTTTTATTTGAATGAATGCAGTTATTTTTGTTTCAAACTTGTTCAAATTATCTTCTAAAATTGATTTTTTTTTTTTTTTTTTTGCTCCACTAAATATTTTAAATTCGTTTCTCTGTGCTGTGAATTTTTTAATCATAGCAGCGATTTCTGAGAAAAGTATATTATTAGTATTTCTTGTGTGTTTTTATTAGTTAATTGTAAAGCAAAAAGTAAAATAATATAATTAAAAAAACACGCTTTTATTAATGTTCTGTAAAGTAGAATATAAAATTTTTGATATTGTATTTTTTCATTGAGTTTTTATTTGAATGAATGCAGTTATTTTTGTTTCAAACTTGTTCAAATTATCTTCTAAAATTGATTTTTTTTTCCTTTTTTTGCTCTACTAAATATTTGAATTTCGTTTTTCTGTGCTGTGAATTTTTTAATCATACCAGCGATTTCTAAGAAAGGTATATTATTAGTATTCATTTTCTGTTTTTATTAATTAATTATCAAGCTGACAGTAAAATAATATAAAGCAGTTTTTTAAACAGGCTTTGATTAACGTACGGAGAAATAGAACACAATTTTTCTTATAAAAAATCTGAAGGTCAAAGCAGAATCGTAATAGCATGAGGCGCTGATAGATACACTCTGAGTTAATTGGAATTTTTAATCATATTTTCATTAATATATTTTTTTTTACTTTTTAAAGAATGTTTGAGAAGTTTCTTTCTTATGATATTCATTATAGAGTAGTTTCCTTTTAGCATTTTTTTCAGCTTCTCACGCTTTTACGATTTTGTTTTCACCTACTTATTTTCTATAGAAAAATTAAGCTCTTCTGTTCAGTATATTAATAAAGAGCGTGTTCTTTACATTAATATTCCATCGTGTTTTGTACATTTATACTTAATTACTTTCATTTTGAAACTCATATTAGAATTTACCTTATCTTTGTACTTAAAGTTTTCAAGCCTGGATAATATGACGAAAACTGAAAAAATCTTCTCGGATGATTCCTTGAATAAAAGAAAAAATTAAAAATTCAAAGCGAGAATCTTCCTCTTTCTACTTTGTATCACACGCGCTTGAATGTCTGCATAGATATTTATATGTAAATTCTTGCGAGATGATTCCTTGAATAAAAGAAACGACTAAAAATTAAAACGTAAATCTTCCTCTGTTTATTGTGCATCACACGCATATAAATGTATAAATAAGTGTTTGTTTGATAAGTTATTTCTCAAAGCATAATCACCAATTGCCTCCATTTTATGGAGTCGATGTATTCTCATATGACACATGTCAAGGAAGCTGCATCAATTTAATTTAAGAATCAGTTGAGCTTCTTGCAGGCACGTGCACCAGATGCCGTGGCGCAACATGAAGCTACTTGCAGTTAGATGTTCGATGGCATGCCGGTTAAGTTTGTCAAGTCACGTTATATAGATTTTCTCATTTCGATCCAGAAGTTATCCACCATTTTTGTGTGAAATTACTATTGGCAGGTAAATTTAAGTAACCTTTGATTGTCGGCCTTACGTTGCACACTTGTTTGCCCCATTAAATTTTCTTTCTTAATATGTGGCAACAGAGACTTTTAACAGTATCAGTAGATTCCAATAATAACTTCCTCGAGCCTCAGAAACTACGAAGAGGTAAACGTGTCTTACATCGCATATTTACGGATCCTACTATGGTTTGGATTGAGGTCGCTTTCCATTGGCTCTCAGCGTCACGTGACTTCGCTTGCTTCTGAATGATGTCATAGGAGCGCGCTTAGTTTGGATTTCGATTTTTGTCTTGGCTATATTGTATCACGGAGAAACCAAAATTATCTTTATCTTGAATTCATCATTCCTTTTAGAAATATCAAAATAATCGTAATTAAAAGATAATTTTGGTTTTTCCATGATACAATAGCTAAGACAAAAATCGAAATCCAAACTAAGCGCGCTGCTATGACATCATTCAGAAGCAAGCGAAGTCACGTGACGCTGAGAGCCAATGGAAAGCGATCTCAATCCAAACCATAGTAGGATCCGTAAATATGCTCTTACATCCGAGAACTCGACCGAAGTAAATAATACATACTTAAACATTCCGAAATAGAAAGCGTCAATAACAGCAATAAAATCCCTAAAATTATTTTCGATGGAATTTTTCAAAGTTTTTTAACTTTAACATTTTCAAATCTTAATTTCACTAAAGAACGGAAATCCTACTTAAATTAAACAAATTTGTTTTGAAAATTCCGACCAACTATAAATTAAATTCTGATACCAGATTCTGATGTGTAGGTGCAAGTGATCTATTCGTAGCTCAGTACCAGTGGCGGTTTTTGAAAATATGAGGCCACAGGCGCAAAATTATTTCGAGGCCCCTGACCCTACTCAGTGTCGCACATTCGCCGTCAGATTAGTATTGCGATGTACGCCGAATAGATTTTGAGGCCCCCAGGGTCTCGAGGGACGAGGCGGGAGCCTCTAGCACCTGTGCGAAAAACCGCCACTGCTCAGTACTCGGTAAAATCACATGTCTTAGCCATTGCCTGAAGAGTCGATTCCCTCTCTTTACCATTCCATTACTTTCAGTTTTAGATGCAGCTCTTACTGGCCTCTTCCTGTGTTTACTCTTCGTGGACATGATGGTTTTATAATAAATATTTTAATATCCCTAAAATTATTTTCGATGGAATTTTTCAAAGTTCGGAACCTTTTAC
>BGPR01032185.1:0-17633 GCA_013235015.1 Araneus ventricosus | reverse complement strand
GCACATGACCTTGATCTTGAAACCATCAAAATAAATCAGAGCTGTTTAATTCTTATTTATTGCAGCTTGAAAGAAAATATAAACTTTTCAAAGTTTTGACAATCAGATGGAATGAAGAAAATGATGTTTACTAACGCATCACAAAGAAATTGCTTATCCACTCTTTCACTAATAAGAAAGTGAATGTGTGGCAGGAACATTCGCTTCCAAAATCAATAGTAACATTCAGATATTGGTTCTTTAAGTACGCCATTAGTATTTTATAAAAAAGTAGTAGCATTTGAGTAAAATTAAATAAGTCAAGCATACACTATATTTCAAAGTCGAGTGTAATTATATAAAATACTTGCCATATATTTATAAAACAAATTATAACAAAATGATTAATTAAAACAAATTCCCCCGCTCCACACCTACATAAACGGTTCGACGAATGTGTACTTCGTCGATAAGATCAAGCGGACTTTCTGTACATAAATGGTGAAGAATGTTAACTTTTCTTCCTGCTTCATAGGAACATCCTGATTAGATATTTCAGCACTTTATTGCTAGATAGCTCTTGACATTGTAGCAGGTACACTAGGAGTCAAACTAAAAACCAAGAAACCACGGTGCTTTTCTTTGATTTGAAGCTTGCTCACTTCGTCTCTACAGGGTGACTTTTAATTAAAATAAAACTTTTAACTGAAATCAACAATTAACTGAACCTCTCAGAGTCTCATTAGATGGTGCCACGAATGCATGCAGTGGCAGAGGCCGTAAAAAGAACTTGTTTCATATGAGTTCCACACCATTTTGGAAATTGAGATAGTATCTCTATTGTTAAAAATTGGTATTTATATGGCGAAAATTCCACACCCTAGAACAAACAGTTTGTTTGACACCAATAACAGTGTATTTGGAACCTAAGTTATCGCCTATCAATACCAAAAGAGTTATCCATGTGCATTCCATTGGTCCCCTGTTCACCAGATCTGAATCCATGTGATTTATATCTTTGGGGTCATACGAAAGAATTGGTGTACAATAATAAACCGGCAGACCTTATTAGCCTCAAAAGGTCCATAACTGACTCATTTGCAAGCATTAAAAGAAAAACTCTTGAACTTGTAACTGGCAACTTTTTGACTAGATTGCGTTATTGTATCACCTCTGGCGATTCTCACTTTGAAAACATTTTGCATTAAAATCCTTTTCAATATTCTTTTCAATAAAAAAATGTCTGCAGTGCTATATGCAAGGACTCAAGCGTTTCTGTTAAAAGTTGTATTTTAATTAAAAGTCACACTGTACTTTGGAGAGACCGAAATTGATTTTAAAATGCTTGTTGACTTTCATTTCTTATGAAAAACATGGGAAAAATGCTTTAAAATATCCCTTTTTATGTATGATTTGCGGCTAAAAATCAGTTTGTGACCAATCGGCAATACTGGCGTTAGTTGAGGAAATAATTTCCTTTATAAAATTCTATGATATTAAACGCAGATGAATTTTAATTGATAATAATGGTTACAAGGAATTTCCTTCAACATTAGAGAATAAAGTATAGTTTTGTCAAGCGTACAAGCAAGGCTCGTAGAAAGAATTATTTCCTTTGCGTATGGGCTGTAACCATTTTTGTCATGCTAAGCTGTTACAATTTCACTTCCTCTGGCCTGTAATACATCAGAACACAGTATTATTCCCATTTCCTATTTTATTTCCCAAAGAATGATTTTCCTTTGCGTATGGGCTGTAATCATTTTTGTCATGCTAAGCTGTTACAATTTCACTTCCTCTAGCCTGTAATACATCAGAACACAGTTAAATCCGTCAAAGGAGGAGGAAAGGATCTTACACTTGCAAAGAATGGAATTTTCAGAAGGTATGACGACTCCAGGTCTTATCCTTATTTTGTGAGCATGGTATCCTTTGGGGACAGATACCACGAATGAATTAATGAGAAGTTGCCATACTCAGAATAACGGCTCTTTCTCACCCTGGGAATATAGCAAAGGTGGTGTTGACTGATAAACTTATTCATTGCCGAAGATGGAACAAAGGGAGGGAATTGTGATCGGTCGATTATAGTTGTTTAACCCACTCCCTGCCGTGGTCCCCATTTGGGGATCATTAATGTTTTAATGTTTCTCTCCCCAAATTTCCGACCTTTTGTTTATTTTAAAATTATGTGTTTACATAATAGTCTTCTCTTAATGTACAGTTAAACTTATTGGTGTCATTTTAAATGTATGTTTATATATTTGATTTGTTTTTATTTAGAAATTTGCATGTAAATGACGTTTTTCACATTTATCTATTTGCTAAGTGAATATCTAATAACCCAGATAGCACGTAAGTTTGCAGCAAGTTTGATTGTGACTTGATATTCCCTTGTCACGGCAAAATTGGACGAGTCAAAATTGAAACGAACTTGTAGCAAGTTCGATGTGACAAAATAGCGCCACCTCCCTTGCAAATCAAATTTGCTGCAAGTTTGCCAAACAAGCTTCCTGCAAAGACAGCACAAAGAGATAATTATCTTTGTCTCTGTTTTAAAAAAAAACATTCGATTTTTAATAGCATCTTCTAGACCGTCCTTCTTTTTATTAATTCAATAAATCAATGATAAGTTGTAAAAAAACTAACTTTTTGATAAAAAAAATTTTGAAAAATTTTCCATCTTTTTACTAAATATATCACTCGCACTTTAAAGAAAACTATATAGCCTTTTTCTTAATGTTGAAATTTTAGCGTTTATAAACAAAATTAAACCGAAAAAACAGTCAATGTTTATTGAAAAATAAACTTATTCATTTTGTCCCATTTTAAAGTAATTACTTTTGAACTCTAATTTCATAATTTATTCTACTAACAAAACGTAGTTATTAGCAAAAATGGCTCTCTCATTGACTTCAAATCATATTCGCAACTCAAAAAATTAATGAAATCAAGAGAATAGTTTAAAATAAATCGTATACGAATGGAATAGAACGATGTATTAGCGAAATCTATCCTCTCCTCTCAGAGTTAATCTGGCCCAGTGGTTACCGCGTCAGCTTCCGAACCGGTAGGTCGCGAGTTCTCTCCTGGGTTGTGTTCGTACTCTGTTTTTGCTATAATTTGCAATGAGTTTGCAATGCAAGCTTGCTGCAAGTTCGCCCTATGGTGACTTCGAGGCTTGCGTTAACTTGCTGCAAGCTTGTTTCACACTTGCACATTTGTCGTGACAAATTTGCAGAAAGCTTGCAGACTTGCAGTGCAAATTTGCTGCAAACTAAAATTGCTATCTGGGAATAAATATTGAAATAAATTATTTTTTTATTATAGAGGTTATTTGTATATGTGTTCTGAATAGCATAGTATCAAAATTGAGCAAATTGTTTGCTTCATAGCTTGGCAACCTGCAAAATACAATGATCCCATTTGGGGCTCACGGTTGATGCAATGTAAAATGGTTTACTATTTACGCTATAAATAGGACTTAGTTTCCTTTGGTGCATTACGTTTTTGGAAAATTTATAAAAAGCCTCTTTTTCAGTAAAGTGTGGAATGTGTCTATTGATAACAAAAATTATAATGGGGATGGGGAGTAGAGGAGGAAAGGAATAGCAGGTGTTAGGAGCAGGTGATTCTGAAACACCGATGATACAGGATATTGCTCTAATGCTGAAATCTATGAAGGTCTGCTAACTAGTAATTCAGAAAAGGATGCATATGGATTAGGAATGTTGGTTTTTGAATAAGATACCAACCATTGACAAACCAGAAGAACAATGCTTTTGTTATTTCAATAGTTTTTTTGCAAGTTTTGATTTGATGAAAAATCTAAAAGAGAGAAATATACTTACAATGGGAACGGTGAGATATAACAGGATGAATAAATGTTTTATAAAAACAGATAAGGAAATGAAAGAATTTCTTGGAGCTTTCGATTATAGGTATAATGAAATAAAGTGAATATTTGGCCTTGTCTTTAAAGATGACCGTATTGTAAAAATGTTATCAAATCATTTGGACGTTCTACCCTTGGGAAGTTGGCAAAGACGGTCTGGAACTGAGAAAAAACAAGTGTTAATTCCAAAGTCTGATGTCATTGCCAATAACAATAAAAACATGGGTGGTGATGACAAACTTGACTGAAATATACAAAGGTATAGAACAAAAAATATAGGCAAGAAATGGTACTTTCCTGTTTTCACCAATGCCGTGGATAGGGTTCTAGTGAATGCTGATACGATATACTGCATTTCTAATAAAGAAAATGCCACTATTAAATTTCAGAAGAGAAGTTGCAAGGTTCTTTTTGAGTTTACACTCTCTGTCTGAGCCGAGAAATAGTGGAAGATCATGGTACAGTGTGAATATCCCAGAAACGAGTACCAGATGGTTTAAGAAAAAATCCTAGATGACCTTATATAGGAAGAACATTAGACGGAAAACAAAGAAAATGTGCAATTTGTAAAAAACAATGTTCGTAAACAATATGTAAAATGTGATGCTGGATTACATGTCGAATGTCTTAAACCATGGCACTTATAACACCATTATGTAATATTTTATATGCAATGTACCGTGATCCCCAAATGGGGATTGATTTTTAAATCAATAAAACTCATATATTTATATTCTATATTGTAAAATTTAATGGCCTATGTTTGCTTACAAACAAAAACATAACTTTATGTTAAAAATATTTGAAAAAAATCTGGCAGTTAATAGGTTCATGCATCAATACCCTTATTCGATCTGCGGTGGCATCATTCAGGTCTTCCGAACGATTGGTATCAGGTAGTTAGGGTTACCATATTTTTTTGAGTTCAAATCCGGACGCGTCCGGGGGAAGATGTCGAAGTGCAGTATAAAATTCTACAAGCTGCCTACCAAGAGGAAGTGAAAAAAATTTAAGATGCCAGGATGCAAAGAAGATACAATCTTTTCAAATGTTTGGTAATTCAAAATTATATTATTGAAAAACAGAATTAAAACAAAATTGCCAAAACTTTTAATTTTCAGTTTGAACTGAGGCCTAGATAAGGAGACTCATCCACTTTCTTATCAACAATGGATGTAAACAGTGTAAATAATGAATCTTCTTTCATTAGTGGAATGACATCAATTTTTCCGAATACGTCAGATTTTCTTTATTACAACCAAATTCCCCACTTGCCGAAATTCTCCGTCGTGAATCCGGACATTTTGAAGATCCGGACGTATGGTAACCCTACAGTTAGTGTATTACGTTCTAGTCTTATTTAGACTTATTTAAAAAATTGCTACGTTCACCGTTTAATACCTCTTCGAAAAAATACTCTTACTTAATCAACCTGTTCTTGTTTTCATATAAAATCATTTTTTAAAAATTAAGCAAATTTTAAAAAGAGAATTTGTTGGATATTGTGAGTTTCTTCTATCCGTAAGTTTTATTCTTGTTTTGTATTCTTTCATTTGTTTATGACTTGCAAAATATGTTCAAGTGTTTCTAACATGATTATTTTTTTTTTGTTTCTTATGCATGTTTTGATTTTGATATTTTAAATTATGAATGCATATTTTGTTCTATTATTAGGTAACATTAAGATATTATGAAATATTTTTACAGTACAGTTCAACACCGGTTCACCGAACTAATTTCGGTTAAACCATGAACGTCTTTTACAAATATAGTATGTAACTCTGATGTTCTGAGAGTAAAAGGTAATGAAAACTCTTTTTAGGCCACACTTATATTCTTTATTATAGTTAACCCTCTGTCGGGCGCAATGCGCCTGACAGGTTCATGTAAACAATATCGTAATTTACATTGTCAATGCCAATTAATTTAAATTTTAGCTTTGTTTTAAAATTTAGCATTCTTGTTTTCACTACCTAATTGAAAAAAGTTGAGCATTAAAGCATAAAAAAAATTATGAAGCATCCTGAAATCAGAGCCGATCTATTAAACACTCAACGCATTAATTTTTATCCTATCTGATAATAGATAGTCTTGTACAGGAGTTTTTACATGAATTTATACCACAAACCATTGCTGATAGGTCCAGCATCATTTCCATTTTTTTTTATAAAATAAAGGATAAAAGCTTTTATTTATCTGCTGGAGAAGAAGTTGCTGAGAAGCAGTTTTATATATCTGCTGCACTACCATTTGTTGAAGCACATGCAAAATATTTAAGCTTCGAAAAGGAAAACCTTAAACACCACAAAAACAGAAGTTACGTAGATTTATTTGTCTGAATAAATGCTAAGCGAATAAATAAAGCAAAAACTCTACTACACTTATGAATAAGAAATACTTTTATTTTATCCATTTGAGTTTATTTATTTAATCGTTTAAGAAAACATTGATATTAATTAATCATTTTATAAAACTTCCTCACAATGTGGTGACTAATTAATCTATGTTTAAGCGGAGACTTTTTTTGTAAAATTTGCGATATTTCTTTTTCTACACAAAAGAAAATCAAGATTTAGTGGTCGTTATTCTTTAAATTTCTTAAAACTAAAGTGCAACTGAAAAAAGAATTGTTAATTAGCAGTTTTTTTTTATTTGGTTAGTGTATGACTTGCAAAAACTTGAATTCGACTGAAAAAATAAGGAAAGAAAGATTTTTTAAACTTCCGAGCGGCGTGAATGTCTTTTCCGTTTTTCATGCTCAGTTCAAAAGCAGATATCTCATATTTACATTTTCTTAAACAATGAGGGATAATGTAATCTTAAGATTTCAGAGATATAATTAAATAGAAAGAAGATCGATTCATTTACTTTAAAAGCTAAGTTTTCTTACCTTATAGCTAAAGGTTCAAAATAACTTGACGCTCAGAGAAATTGAATTTTAATACGATTTGAATGTGTACATAGTAAATAACAAATAATACGCTTGGGGAAAAACTAAGAAATTTTCTTTTCTAATTAATACCCGTTTCAGTTTCAAATGAGAACGATTTTGGTTCGGTTTATTTACTTTAGTTACAATATGTCCCGTATTGAAGCAATAAGAGGTCTATTTAGGGACGCACCTTTTCATTTTGAACTGCGGTCACATGAAGAGGACGACACCTCACTAAATACCTCCCTCTCCCTAAACGTCCGCGCAACACCAGTGGTAGGACGTTTGGCCACTATGTATGATTTAACATTCAACAATCCCCATAAAAGGAAAATCTTCAGTGGAATAGGGTATAGAATATGGAACCCTCCAGCCCAGAAGTCGAAACCTTATCACTAGGACACCACAATCTGGAACTATTTTGAACGGCAGACGAAATTTTTAATTGTGTTGTTCTAGTAAACACTTTTACTAAGTTCGAAATGTTTCATGTTTGTATGTTTGTAAGGCTGGAATTTTGTGATCGATTTTTCACTCACTTCTTAATGCACTAGAGTTCTGAAATTTTGTATATTTATAGGGTCTTCATAACAATGCAATATTTTTAAAATTTTAGAGCTCTCAAATATCAATTTTAAAAAAAAATCGAAAAATTACAATTCCACTCGGTAGGTTTCAGTGGCGCCATCTATAGTATTTTTGGGAACTAAAATACTTTACACAGTAATTTCAATGTTTCAATAAAAATAAAAATAAGTATATTCTATTATAGATCTTTTCAATAAAATAATTTTTTAATTAGTTCATGAGAAATTGAGTCTAAGATCCCAAATTATTTATAATGCTGAATTACGACATAAATTAAAAACTAATAAAAACTGCAAAAGAATTAATATAATTTTTAAAAAAACGCTTTTACCAATACATTAAAAAAGGAAAAAAAATTCTATCAAAAATCTGGTGGTTAAAACAAACATCATAAAGGCGTGAGGCGATAACAATAGAGGAAACTTACACTTTATGGCCAAAAGCATCCGGACACTTTCAGATTTTCACATTTTTCAGAATTTCTCCGTAAAGAATTAAGTGACTCCCCTTAAACTTCGACCACGTAAAGAATGGACTGCAATTTACATTTTACAATGAAGATTTGGTCTTGAGGGCAATTAGGTGACCGTCTACACACTTATGAATAAAAAACCATTTTTGGCCAACCCCGCTTCACAGAACACTGATAACATACACAATGAAGCTTTCAGAAATTGTTAAGTTTAATGTGCCTAATATCTAAAGAAATCTTCGTAAACTCAACACAAAAATTTGAGAAGATATAAAGGTTTTCTTAAAAATCCCATATTTTACAGCCTGTTTTCTGCTTAAAACATGCAGAGTTTTCTGTTATATTATATGAAACTTACAGAAAAAATGACAATATGTTAGAAAAGCGTTTTGTAGAAATTTCGAAAAAAATGTTGAATATTACAGGAAATATGAACATTTTTAGTAAATAATATTTTACTGCGCATGCAAGAAACATAGCTTAATTTTTTTTCACAACTTTAGAGCCAGATATATAGGGCAACATATATAAAAATTGAGTTCAATATCATTGGTATTCAGAAAGATATCGGCATTACAACAAGCAGAATATCAGCTCCTATCGAAGTGAAGCTAAAAGATGAAGTGTTGCACAGGAATTGATATTTTTTAAACTTAAATCGTTGAACAGTTATATTGAAATGTATAGTGGTTAGAAATTTGCGAAATACCCATGAACACTTGTAATATTTGTAACGGATAAAAAAATATATATTTGTTGAATTATTAAAACACTAGGGGGTTACACCCCCTACTCGCTCCGCTCGTCAACCCCCAAGAATCACGTTGTGATTCTTCTGAGATCACTACGCTCGCTCGCCGTACATTTAGGACTGCCTGCTACTAATAGGAAATTATAATTACATTAATTACTAAAAGTAAATTTTAATTATTTGAAATAGTTTAAACTTCTAAAATTATTTCAGCAATTATTAATAAACTAAATAATAAAATTTCAAAAATTAAAATTTCCTGATAGAATATATATAAATATATATGTAAATATTTGAAAGAAATTTATGCTAAAATGTATAATTATTATATAAATTATTTACATCAATCAGAAATCAGCCATTTAAAACTTCTTGGTACACAAAATTTAATATTTCTTCAAGTTTCATTAGCCCTAACTTTATTCCAACGAAATTCTAAATTTCCACTCTTCTCAAAGAATTGTTGCTGAAAAAAGCTTCGCCACTTGTATACACACTCACTGCAATAATTATTTAGCCAAGAAAGTTTTAACTTTTATCTCTGGGTAGTTATTTATACGTTAAAACCTCAGAAAGTTTGAGTTACGAAAGATTATTTAACCCATTTCACAAACTTTTAGCTTAAAAAGCTCAGTTTAACGTGACAAATGGCTTTAAACATATTCAGATTCACTATCAAAATTAAAAACCATAATAAATATTTACTTTCACCTTTTTAAAATTAACAAAAAAGCCTTTTTTCGAAAATTTTAAAACTTTCTAAAATTCTTGCTTTTTACACCAAAATTTTAAACATGTTCTATTTCACTGATATGTTGATCAAAAAAGCTTCACCACATGCATACACACTCACTGGAATAATTATTTAGCCAAGAAAGTTATAATTTTTATCTCTGGGTAGTTAGTTATACGTTAAAACCTCAGAAAGTTTGAGTTACGAAAGATTATTTAACCCATTTCACAAACTTTTAGCTTAAAAAGCACAGTTTATCGTGACAAATGGCTTTAAACATGTTCAGATTCACTATTCAAAATTATAAACCATAATAAATATTTACTTTTACCTTTTTAAAATTAACAAAAAAGCCTTTTTTCGAAATTTTTAAAAATTTCTAAAATTCTTGCTTTTTACACCAAAATTTTTAACATGCACTTTTTGCACTGGAATGGTGATCAGATAAACTTCGCCACATGTATAAAAGAACAGACTCGTGCTCAAGTCCCACAACTATGTTGCTGTAGATCGGCAACTTCGCTTCTTACACAAAAGCGCTTGATTATATTTTTTCATTCCGATAGGATTGTATTATGAAAGATTCCTCAATAGTTTCATTAGACCTATCTTGACGATTTAAATTTATAATTGAAACTGCCCAAGTTAAACTGATTTTGAAAAATTTTGCTGTCCGAGAACAAATCAATCGCGGATTCGAATGTAAACAATCTAAACTCGCGAGTTGTTGCCAAACGGCGATTAAGAAATTCGACCCTTTTTTGTCGCCACGTAAGAGAATTATATACATAGATATTAAGAAAAGAAATTAATTAGCTGAAAAATTTTTTTGGTCATAAAAGAAATATATTTAAAAATATCGTTTGGCAGTAAAATTTTAACAATATGTAACTTGTTAATAATCATGTAAATAATATAATTAAAATAATAATTTTTTATTTATTTATAGTGCCTAAATAGATGGAATTTAAGTTATGCACGTAATTGATAAGAGTTCATGGGTATTCAGCAAATTCTAACCAATATAGAATTCAATATAACTATTCAAAAATATAAGTTTAAAAATATCAGGTTGTGTGCAAGCCATCAACTTTTAGCTTCTATTCGATAGGAGCTAAAATTCTGCTCGTTGTAATGCCGATATCTTTCTGAATACTAATGATATTGAACTCAATTTTTATATAAGTTGCCCTATATATCTGGCTTTAAAGTTGTGAAAGAAAAATTACGGTATGTTTCGGGCATGCGCAGTAAAACATTATTTACTAAAAATGCTCATATTTCATGTAATATTCAAAAGTGTGTTTCCAAAATTTTTACAAAATGCTTCTCTAACATATTGCCATTTTTTATGTAAGATTCGTATAATATAAAAGAAAACTGCATGTTATAAGCAAAAAATAGGCGGGGTAATTCAGGATTTTTTAAGAAAACTTTTATATCTTCCCAAATATTTGTGCTGAGTTTACAAAAATTCCTGTAAATATTATGCACATTAAACATAACCATTTCTGAAAGTTTCAACTTGTTATCCGTATTCTGAGAAGCGAGGTGGGCCAAACATTTTTTTTTTTATTTTCATTAGTTTGTAGACGGTCTACTAATTTCCCTCAGGGCCGAATTTGCACTGTAAAATGTGAGTTACTGTCTATTCTTCACATTGTGGAAGTTAACTGGCAGCCAGTTTATCCTTTCGGGAGAAATTCTAAAAAATGTGAAAATCTGAAAGTGCCCAGATACTTTTGGCTCTATAGTGTATAAAGCTACATTGAATGTCATATAAAAACAAAATTTTCTTAAACAATCATTATATAAAATTTGTTATGCATTGCTTTATTTAGTTGATGTTTAAAATATTTATAATTCTGAATCATGACATAAATGAAAGAATAACAACTGGAAAATAATAAATATAAAATACACTTTTTACAAAAACGCTTTTACCAGTGCTTTAAGAAAGAAAAAAAAATGTTTTCTCAAAAATCTGGAGATCAAAACAAAAATCGTTATACCGTGGGGCGCTGAAAACGATAGGCGAAAGATATCAAACCACATTGGTTATCATAAGAACCGAAATGTTATTAAACATTCATCATATAAAATATATTATAAGTGTGATTATAATTCTAATTTACTTACAGCTTTTCTACCTGCGCCTCATGATTTTCGGATTTTTGTTTTGACCTCCAGATTTTTGAGAAAAAAATATTATTTTCTTTTTCAATGCATTAGTAAAAGCGTTTTTTAAAAAGAGCTTTTTTTTAAATTTATATCTCTTTCTTTCATGAAAACCCATCGGCAGTTACCAAAAATACTCAAATTTATTGTATTGTATTAAAAATATTTGGTGCAATATTTCAGGTTTCGTACCAGGATGGATCCAAAAAACAGGTTAAAAGTGTAATAAAATATTATTTATCAACATCAGAAACAGACAGAAATTACAAAAGCGAATTAAGAAGCATACCTGCCAATCACTTTTCCACATAATCGCCAAAACTATTTAAGCTCAGCTATCTGAACTCAGTGCCAACTTGTTTAACCCGGCTTGGTTGAAATCATGCCAATGTCCAATGAGCCATTTCTCGGCAACTGTTTTCACATCACTCTCTGAAGAGAACTTTGTTCCAAATAAGTCTTCCTTCACTTTTGGAAAAGGGAAATAGTCACTGGGCCATCGTGAAGCCATCCGACGCAAACGCCCTAGTATGCTGAGTGATGTTGTCATCCTCCTGTATACCAATATCCATACTGATCTCAAAACTCAAGAATTGCTGTTAAAGTTCATATGGGATGTCTGTAGCCACCCACCCCATACAGCCCAGATTTGGCATCCAATCTGGTTCTTAAACACTTATCTGGACAAGGTTCTTCAGACCAGTGATGTGAAAACAGCTGCCGAGAACTCGCTTAATTGGCAGGGGCGAGATTTCTACCAATCCGGGCTAACCAAGTTGGTCCTGCGTTCAGATAAATGCTTAAATAAATTTGGTGATTATGTGGTAAAGTGATCAGAAAATATGCCTCTTAATTCCCTTTTGTATTTTGTCTATTGTTATTAAATAATTTTTTATTACTCTTGTAAACTTTTTTTGGATCCATCCTCATAAAATATGATCAAATTGCTCTGTATTATTTTTTCTACCTGGTTAATGCATTGCTAAAAAATAATTAAGGAAACATCGTTGATAACTGAAACATGATTTAATTTGAGTTTTCTTCTATAAGTTCAGAAGTAATCGGTATTTATAAAGTAATGGATAATTAACACTGTAAAGCAAAAGCTGTATAAAAATCACTTAATATTTGTCGTCTTTGTAACAAAATCCTGATACTTCTGATTTAATTGGAAATTTAAATAACTCAAATTGGAAGTTTTCTTAGGCAATTCGCACTGCAGATATAATAAGCGAATTCTATAGAGAAATATAAACGTTTCTCCCTGAAACTTGTAATAGTTTAGTTGAATAAATCAGCTGGATTAACGTATGTTATTGCAAACAATTTTTATTTCTTTAAATCTGAGTAGGTGGATATAAAAGCTTTTTCATTTCAGCTCTTGTTTTAAGCTCATAAGAAAATAATGGCACGTAATGAACTCGATCAGTATAGATTTTTAAGTGGCATTTTTAAACGTTAGAAGAGGGAGTTAATGAATGATATAAAGATTGGATAAAAGAAGTTGGACGAGGAAAAATGTTGTTTAAGAATGGAATATAAAATTAATCATAGAGCATTTAAAATTTCAACCCGTAAGATAAAGTAGCATTTATTTATTTACATTAATCTTCGTTTATAAATATGGTTTCCCATGATATAATTAGAACTCAGACATTCTAGAATATTATTTTGAATGTAATTAGTTTTAAATTGCTTTCATTCTCAATATGTGAAATGATAGAAATAAACCTGCCTTTATGAATATTTTTATTCGAACAAAAAATATAATCTAATCAACTTCTTTGAAATGAATAAACGGCATTGTTTATAATATATATGTTACGATTAATGTGGGTAATCGGTTATTATGCATAATAACTGGCGAGTATACATAATAACTGGTGATTATGCAAAATAACCAAGAAAGCCGGTTAAAGTCCATAATTTATGAGAATTTACCACATTAACCGGTTATTATATATAAATACCAATGAAGTTTGGTAGATGTGATTAATTAAATTGACATATGATCTTATTGATCAAACTGCATTGTTAAATGTCTTTAATTAAGCAAAATTTATTATTTTTTATTTAATACAGTTAAAAGATAATCGCTTAGAGTTAAATCTTTTCGAACGAAAGTACTTGTGGGTTGTCTTTGCATTGTCTTCTGTTTGAAATATAGAATTTCAACCGCACTCACGATACCTGTGGCATCTAAAGTGGGCACTGTGCAGATTTTTTTAACTTAAAATAAACCTCCTATGGCTTTGCTAACAGCAGGAGCCGGAACATAGTAGCTTCGCTAGCTCAGTGAATGTAAGCAATCTGCGTTTTATAATTACTCAAAGGAAACAGGATAAATTGTGCTCGAGGTGCTTGCGGTATCCTAAATAAGCACCGGGCAAATTATGTTAACTTAAAAAAAACATCTATGGCTTAACCTGCAGGGGGAACCTAGTTCCTAGTAGCTTCGTTAGCTCATTGAATGTTAGAATATTGAAAAAATAGAGGATAACACAGGTATATCAAAGAATGCAAGAAAAATTTAAAGCTATTGCCCGTAGAATACTCTCTACTAATTTGCCGCCAGTAGAATACTCTATACTACTTGCAAATGTTACTCAAAACATGGAATAGGAAAGAATTAATAGATTTACTCAGTTCTAATATTTGCAGTTGAGAAGAAACACTCTACATTTAAGAAAAAAATGAACAGAATAATGCGAAGAATTAAGGAAGCCTCCACGCACGTGAAGACAGAATTAAAATAATGAATTCTAAAATATGAACAATCGACTTCATAAAATTCCAAGCAAAAATATTTTATTAAATTCATAAATAAATACATATGTTCAATTACGTATTCGGAGAAATATAAAATCATTAAATAAAAAATTATATTTAAAAATATTCAATTAAAATTAAATTTTCGAATTTTAAGACCAACTTTAAAGAATGTTAGAGGAGCCGAAAGCTAATCCATTGGAAATAATCACATTGACCGAACTTCATTGGAAATTATGCATAATCACCGGTTAATGCGGTAAATTCTCATAAACAATCCACTGTAACCGGGTTGCTTGGTTATTATACAAAATCACCGGTTATTATGCATAATAATCGATTATCCACATTGACCTTAAAATATATATCAATAATGATTTAGGCAGGATAATTCAAACCTTTAGTACAAAAAATGCAGTCATAAATTATGAATATGTGTAAAATGCAATTTAACATTATTTTTTAAAATGAAGATTACGGAAATTCAGATAATATATGCCATTTGAATTTCCTATACAGCAATCATTATTTTCCCGAGACGCTTTTTTGTCTGATATATTATATTTTAAAATTACAACACAACTGAAGAGAATTTGCATCATTTTTAAAACATTAAAATTTATCTAATTTTTATAAGACTTGCTTCGACATTTTTTTCAGTTTTGCAATTCACAATAAAAAATTTACTTTTACGGAGAAAATGTGAGATTTTTTTATATGAACAACAGTCTTAAATTCAAATTAGTTTCCCATTATCTTCAGTAATAAAACAAATCAGTGATTTATTTCTAAGTTTCAAAGAGAAAAATCTTTAGAAGTTATGTCGAAAACCAAGGTAATTCTTTAATTTCAGTAACAATATATTATTTTGATAAGATCTAATATACTCAAGTGTTCATAAAATATCGGAATCTTCATTTTATGTATAAAAGTATGCAAAAAGAGTAGGATTTAACACTAGGTTTACGCAATCAAGCTCTCACCATTTAACTTTGATCCTGAGTATTAAAATAACGATTTTATATATCTTCAAATTAAATACTTTTAATAAATAATAGACGACTAAAAATAAAAGCATGCATTTAATAATATACCAAATGGCAATTTAAAGCAGAAACGACGTAAAACACAAACATGAAGCAAATATTTAGAAGTATGTGCGAATGTTAACTACACTATTCACCGCAAAGAAAGACCCATTTCATTTTTTCATATATTTCATACAGAAACAAAAAAATGCGTGATTAGCATGTGAAAGTGTAAACAAATATCCCGCAAAACTCTTTTCGCCAAATTACAGAGCTTTTCCACAATCTATAGCCATCTGTGTATCTCATCCATCTAATTGTCAACAAGGAGAAACATACCCAATCTGGTCTTCGAAAATAGAAGAACTCAGTTAGGGTGCTAGAAAGTGTTACCTATAATCTTGTTAAAGATAGGCACATTAACTGGAACATCATTTGTTCCTTCACTTAGCGAGGCGGCTGTTCCTTCTAGACGCACTTAAGGAATTCCTTCTTTTCTTACCTTTTATTTCTGAAAGTTGACAGATGCAGAAGTAACTGCTTCTTTTTAGCAAATGAGCTAGAACCTTCATCTAAGTATTGGACCAAGATTTATACTTCTAGACCGCAATAAAATGGGATACTCTAAAGTCCTTGAGCAGTTGAGTGAGTGTACGATCCAAATATATTTTTACAAAGATGCAATGTTGCTTTCCTGCCTCGCTAGTCTGTGAGAGACTTTTACAGGGGTAAGCATGGAGTGACGGGCAGCGTCTAGACCTTGTCCCCTGACCTTGGCGAGAAACGTGGCGACTTATCGACAAATCGAAGATACCCGAAAATGCTATCACTTTCTCGATATTTCTATTAGGAGCCGAAATCCAGGTTTTTCCTGAAAATTCTATGTGACATCATGGCCTATAGGGGAGAGTATAAAAAGACAGCGCTTGGATCACAGGGTGTTGTTGATCTACTGGAACGACTTCGGAGTTTCGTCTGCAGAGCGAGTTAGAAAGCCGGTGAGATAAGCGCTATTGAAAGTGCTGTTATTTTTATTATTAGTGATTCGCTGACTGTTTGTGTTGCTAATCTGTGCAAGATCTCTTGTTCCTGTTACCTGTGCTACGTGTTTTCCTGCATATTTGTGAATTAACCTTAATTCTCCATTATCCTGCGTGTTGGATTGTTTACATCATGCACCAACAGAACGATTTTTTTTACAATATGCAAGAAATATTAAGATAAATGCGTGTTAAGGCTGATGAGCTAAGAAAGATAACGTTGAGCTCGCATGAAACAGATAAAATGCAATCTATATTTCATTTATCAGAGAATTGGAGATGATTGGAGAACATAATTCCCAGTTATGTTTAACACTTTAATAACCCATTTAATTTGATAAAAGAACTTTAAGTTCTTAGAAATGTGCATTTAAAATATATGTGTAGCCCTGTTACTACGGTGGATGAATTGCTAGGTTGCATCATACATCTACAGGTAATGGACCTTATGCATGTGACGTCACATCCTCAGACACGTGACCTGCCGGCGGCAGCCATTGGTCAGTCTTAAACAGCTGACTCAGAACTGCTTTTATTTCTGAGTCACTTATAGGCCGATCGTTTTGTTTATTCCTCCACAGCTGTTTTTCTATACTCTCGAACCCAAACGGTGCATAAGGTCCATTCCATCACGCAGAAATAGTCAAAGTATCTTAACCGTCGTGCCCGTCATATTGACGTGCATCGAATTATCCCTTTTTTAGTCTTATAGACTAAAATTTAATCATTAATTAGCTTCATAATTCGACGCAAAAATTACTTAGAATCCTTAAGTATCTCAAGTATTCTATGCCTTCTTAGATGAATGAAAACGACAGCCCTGTTCCGAAACAGGTGGGTCATCTTATTAGATAGCAAAGAAAATGCGACTCTTAAGGGTTTTAACAAGTATTATGTAATAACTAGCTTGTGCGGGACATAAGAAACGAACACAATCTAATAACAAACTACATATTTAATAAACATCATGAGATTAAAATAAAGTTAAAGTGAATCATAATAACAAAACATGTCGACAAGAAACATAATTGGACTCTCTGGAGCGCAAACGAGACAGAAGGCACACGCTGGAATGAAGCAGTTGCCACAGATGAACAGTATGTTTTGATATGCTACTAAAACTCTAAAATCTCAAAATCGTGGAATTTTAAGAAAATATAATAATAAACCTGTATATATGTTTTTGAACTGAACATGGAAAACGGAAAAGCCGGTTCAGGCGCTTGGAGGAATAAATTTAGGGTTCTATTCTTGTACCCCTGGTTGGG
>BGPR01032184.1:0-17633 GCA_013235015.1 Araneus ventricosus | reverse complement strand
TTATTTGAGATCATTGTTAATACGCGATGCGGCTAGGGCAATTTCTGGATTAACTTTAACTAATGAAAATCATGATAAAGCGGTCGAGGTCCCGAAAGATAGGTTTAGGCAAAAGCAAGCTGTGATCTCTGCGTATATGAACACGCTTTTGTCATTACAGCCTGTTCGGAGGATAAATGACACCTTGGGATTGCGAAATCTCTATGATGAGATTAACAATAGCATAAGAAGTTTAGAGTCATTGGGGATTGATATCGATTCTTATGGCAACTTATTATTTCCAATTTTAGATAGATGCATACTCGTTGAGTTGATGTTGCTGTTTAATAGAGATCAGGTTGTAAAAGGGGTAAAAGAGCCAGTGGTATCAGATTTGATAAATTTTTTGAAAGGAGAGATGGAGGCACGCGAAAGATCTTTTTCGGAACGTGCAGAGTTAATTCCTATCACCAAAAGCAATTACCCCCTTTTTAAGAAAACCCAAACTGCATCCTTTAATAGAGGCGGTTCTTCCGCGGCAGCATTAAACGTATCGATAGGAAAGTTTTGCGATTTTTGTCCTAAAGAAACGCATCGAAATAAAGACTGTAAATTAAGTATGCATGATAAATATAAGGCGTTGTATGATCAATACAAGTGTAGGAGATGTCTCCGTAAAAGTCATAAGAAAAAGTTTTGTAATGTAAAGGGTATAAAATGTAAAACCTGTGGATCACAATCCCACTGGGAGTACTTATGTTATAAAGGTCAGAAACCAAGCAAAAACGGTAATATTTCGGGATCTTCGAGTGAGGCGAGAGACGTTGGTGTTAATTCATTGTTTCGAGAGTCGATGATAGACACTGGAAATCGGAATATAATCTATTACCAAACAGCGAGAGCTAATGTAGTGGGTTCAAATAAAATCATTCGCGGAATTAGAATTCTACTCGACAGTGGTTCCGAAACTAGCTTTCTTTTAGAAAGTATTGCAGAGGAAGTCGGGTTACCTACTGTTTCTATTGAGAAACTCAAAATTCACACTTTTGGGTCGCTAACACCCCATTTGAGAGAGTTAAAGAGAAAGAGAGTTTTATTGAAAGACCCCAATAGTGGCTCGCAATTAGAATGTAATATACTGGTGATAGACAAAATTGTTGGTGTAGATTTAATTCGAATCCCTTCGAAAGGTATTGCCTCAGTTTTAAGACAAGAAGGATTTGTTTTGTCCGATCAAGGTAGTGAGGACACAGAAATAGGTCTTTTGATTGGGAATGACTTGATAAACAAAATTTTAACGGGTAGATTTTCAGAGAATTTGATGTTATATGAAACCATATTTGGTTGGGTGATCAACGGAAGCTCTAGAGGAGAAAGTGCTTCAAATTGCACTTTAAGTATGTGTACTAGAGTTGAATGTTGTGAGGAGGAGAGGTTATCGGATTTGTTGTATAATTGGTTTCAATTAGAAAGTCTAGGAATTAACGATTCACTTTCAGGAAGGAGTGAAACTGACGAAAAAATAATTCAGAAGTTTGAGGAAAATTTGCGTTTTGAGAATGGTCGTTATGTTACTGGCCTCTTGTGGAAGCGGGAACCGGTGGATTTGAGAGACAATTTTCATTTAGCTAAACGGCAATTTGATAGATTTCGGGGGAGTTAAAGACTAATAGCTTTGTTCGTAATCAGTGCGAGGAAATAATTAAGTTCCAAAAAGCGAATAGTATAGTGGAGGAATGTAATGAAAGCGAAACAGGGTACTTCATGCCGTATCGGAGCGTGGTCAGAAAAGATAAAAGTACCACACAGGTTCGATTGGTCTTTAATTGTTCGAGTTCTAAAAGAGGTGATTTATCAATAAATGACTATTTGGAACAAGGTCCTAATCTGAATCCAAGTCTATTAGATGTTCTTTTAAAATTTAGAATATTTAAGGTAGTTTTTTGTGGAGATATAGAAAAAGCCTTTTTGATGATTGGAATAGCCGAGGATGATCGTCGTTATTTAAGGTTTTTGTGGAATACGAATGATAAAGGCAAAGAATATGTGGTGTTGCAAATGAATCGCGTTTTGTTTGGAAGTAGATGCTCACCATTTTTGTTGAGAGCCACAATCAGATATCATGTCAGAAAATATCTTGAAAGATACCCAGATTGCGTCGACATGTTGGACAACGCGTTATATGCGGATGGCTTGTGTTACGGGGCTGAGACGGTTCAAGAGGCTTTGAGTTTGTCTGCAGGGGCGGTTTCTATCTTGAAAGATGCGGGTTTACACTTGAGGAAGCTATGCACGAATTCTAGGGAATTGCAGTCATTGTGGATTAAAAATGGCTTGAGTAACGAAGTTGGGTTTGAGCAGAATTGTAAGTTGAAGGTTTTGGGTTTAGTGTGGAATCTGGATGAGGATTGTGTGGGGGTTGATGTTACGCCTTTGTTGAATAGCTTGGAATCGATGGGGAATACAAAGCGATCTGTATTGAGTACTGTTGCTAGGGTGTTTGATCCGCTGGGATTCATTAGTCCGTTTGTTGTGCGCGTTAAAAAACTTGTGCAGGAAATTTGGGAAAGAGGAGTCGATTGGGACTCCAAATTGCCAGATGATTTGAGAATTCAGTGGGAGAAGTGGTGTTGTGAAACTGGTTGTTTGTCGGAAGTGCGAATAAATAGGTGTTATTTTTCTAACTGGGATAGGGATGCTGGTGGAATTGAGATGCATATATTTTGTGACTCGTCGCAGGTTGCATATGGAGCAGTTGCGTATTTTAGGTGGGAAACCACATCGGGAGAAGTTGGAGTGCATTTTGTTATGGCGAAGAGTAGATTAGCACTGTTGAAAAAATTGAGTTTACCTAGATTAGAGTTGATGGGAGCACTGGTTGGCGCTAAACTGTGGAAACATTTGTCGGTTGTTTTTAAGAGTGGTGAAAAGGGTTGTTATGTGGACTGATTCTGAGATTTGTTTGCATTGGATTAAGAGTTCAGCTACGGAATGGAAACAGTTTGTGTCGAATAGAGTAGTTGAAATTCAGGATTGTGTGGTTCCTGATAGGTGGTTCCACTGCCCAGGTTTGGAGAACCCGGCTGATCGGCTGACCAGAGGAGTTTCGGCAGTGTCACTAAAAAGTGATGATCTGTGGTGGAGTGGACCTCGATGGTTGAAATCACCACGGTACGACTGGCCCCAACAGAAATTCAGAGTGCCAGACGAGTATATGCAAGTGAAAAGAATAGTCGTCCATACTGCGATTGTTAAGGACGACCCATTAATTGACATTTCCAGGTTTGGTAGCCTTACCAGATTGCTGAGAGTCACTGCTTATGTCCTGCGGTTTCTTGGGAAACTTGGGGGCAGAAGCACACGATTTAATTTTTAAAGTTATATTGTTCTCTGTTTCTTAGTTTAGTTTTGTTAATTGTGTTCTATTAAATGAGTTCTGTTTTATTCAGTGTGTTGGCTTTGTGATTTTAGTGTAGTGGTTTTTATACCATCCTCATGCAAAAGGCGCCATGTTGAGTAAATATGCGAGAAAGCCAAGAGTTAAGGTATTTTTGGCATCAGAGATAATATCAAATCACGTCCTTATTTTGCAGGAAATATAATACAGTAAAACCTCGGTTAACCGACTCGGGTTATCTGATATGACTCTGAAATCGCAAATTCAGAAACGTACTGTCGAAGGCGGAAGCGCAGGGGGCTATGGCTACCCCAATAGCAAAAAGATATTGTACGCTATTGAACAATATTCGCAATATTGTATAATATTGTACAACATCATGCAAAATGTTGTGCTACGTGGGTAGCGGAGAGGTGAACGCTCGACCTAATAATATAATTTTAACTTCGATAGAAAACATAAGTGTAGCCTAAAAAAAGTAGGAGAATTTTGAATTCATTTTACACTCAAAACATTTCAAAACTACATATACTGTAATTAGATACAAAATAGTAATAGATGTTCATAGATTAACCGAAAAAAGTCGTTATCCGAAACGGCTCCCTCACTTTAGTTCGGTTAACCTGGGTTGTACTGTAATCTATACTTATAAAAGGCAATGTTTGTGTGCGTGCGTGCGTGCGATGTCCAGACGAATCTATCGCACTTACAGCCTTGAAATTCTGCACACAGGTAGTCTTAATGGTGACTCAATCCCCCTCGAAGCCGGAATTTTAAAATTTAATTTAGAAATTTTTTTATTTAATGTTTTGTGTTGTTTTGGGTGATTTTTCGCACTAATTTCTCAATAGCATTGTTTCGGATAACTACGACAACCAGCGGGAGTGGTCTCCCCTAAACTTTCTCGTATACTCCTAACACATGTATAGAAAACTAGAATAATAAAAGACGTCAAATAAACTTCCGTCGCAAGTAAACCAAAGTTGGAACCACGCGTGGTTTGAAGGATCAAAACAAATTCAAATCCCCTGCGCATTCTTCTGCGCAACAGGACCTGGCGAGACTCCCTAAATGTTTGCTTCATTACAAAATTGCTCCAGAATTGGTTTTTGGCAAACTGCCAAGTTTCGGAGCGTCCGTTCTCTTTCCAATACGCACCAGTAGGCATGCGCAGGGAGTTAGTTTCAAAACTGAACAAGTATGCGATTATACAGACCGACAGACAGTCAACCCTTTGACGGTTTTGGCCCAAAATTTTATACGGACCTACATTCATGACGATAAAGCTGTGTATAAAATTTTATCCATCTGGCTTTTCAAGTTTTTGAGTTATAGCGTTCGCATGACCTCGAACATACAGACAGACAGACTTCCCGTTGACGGATTTTGTCCAAAATTTGATAGAAACCTACAAATTATGTTTAAAGACCACATACCAAATTTCATCCCCGTTGCTCTAATAGTTTTCGAGTTATCGTGTTCACAGACACACACACAGACAGACATAATTCCAAAATTGTGTTTTTCGGAATCAGGGAGGTCTAAAACGTGGAGATTCGTCAAAATCTCGAGTTCGAATTTTTTGACGATTACAATACTTTCTCTTTGTATACGAGAAAGTAAAAATGGATACACCATCGGAAAGAGCACGCGATTTCCGTTCTAATGAAGTTAGTTTTGAATTTCTAACGTAATTTACTGAATTTTGAGAAAGTTTTAAAAAATAGCCAGTTTTGCCATCGAAATGTTATTTTTGTTTTTTAATTTGTTAGGTCCGACTTTCTAATAACACTATTATTTTCAATTTTTTCCAGCTTATAACTAGAACGGTTCTGTCGGATTAAAAACAAGAACGGATAAAATATCTTTTCCCGTTTTTTTTTTAATTAATTTTTTTCTGGGCAGTTGAGAGTTATTTTTCTCGAGCGAGTATTCTCCCGCGACGCTTTTCCGGAACACAGCTGACAATTTGGTTGGTTCTTGCGGCAGGTGACGTCATTACTTTCGCGTTCTGCGAGGAGATGATTTATATATGCTATGACTTATTATTTTTAAGCGTGTCTTATCTTATTTCTTTGCCTTTCAGACTTTGCTTGCGGTGTAATAAATATCACATTGTAATTTTTTTAACATTGTTTTTGATTAACGGTACTCGGTTGAGAGGAAAAAGAAGCGGACAAAACACAATAATATCTATATTTCTGTTTTGATTTCGTTTTTAAATTGTGGGTGGGCTTTTTTTAATTTTGTTGAAGTCCTGATTCCATGGGCAACGCCGTGCACGTACTGCTAGTTACTATTTATAAAGAAAGAAGTAATATGCTGGTACAAATTCAGTTTTTCATGTATTAACACCAGTTTCGACGGATTTTAGTTAAAAAAAATTGTTTATCATATTGTGCATACGCGTCTGATAACTTGAAAATCCACTGCAATAAGAAATCTGTGTGACTATCAAAAACATCGAATTGAGGCCGATTTAAATATTCTAATATCGAATTTGCCGGGGATGTTGACTTGTCAGTCAACCCCCTCCCCCCGAAAAAAAAAAGGACCGCAATCATATACAGGCAGTGGCGGCTCGTCCATAAGAGCTGCACTCCCCTCTGAAATTATTTTAAAAGATTGTATTTTCGTTTTTACTCTAATTGGGTTACTTTTCCACTTTGAGAATTCAGTGATCAACGGAAATGGTAAAAAAGTATTAAAAATGAATGTCTTTTTGAAGACGGAAAATCAATTAAGAATTAAGAGAGAGACGGATCAGAGCTGCATCAAGTTTTGACCCTCCTACGGATCCGATATTAATGCAAAGAGCAACGCGAAGCGGGAAAAAAGCAACCCTTTCTCTTCTTGAAATTGCATTCATTTGAGCTGCAGTTTTTTAGCTCTCACTTGGTGCGACTTCCTCATTTGGCTCTTTTTCGCTTTTTCTCAGTAGTTCAGTTTCTTTTTTTTAAATCCAATTTTGGAGGAGTTGTAATTTTTTGCTTCTTTATGCTTTTTCGGGTGCTGTTTACGAATATGAGGTTTGCCACCAATATTTTTTTGTTGGAATTTTAGTTATAGCCAAAAACATAATTTTTTTCTCTAATTTTTTTGTTTATAACTCAAAAACTATGAATTTTTAGTACATCATCATTATAAACCAAAATAATCAGCATAAAATCTCCTACAACTTAGGTCTATAAAAATTTTGCAGCACTGCCTGTTTTTGAGCTGACGAGCCGCCACAGTATGAAAGAGAATTCGAAAACACGAAAAAGAATATTCTAAGAATAATGTTCTGAAATTTAAGCGATTCTTGATTTTAATTTGCTTATGTTTGACTACACGGCCCTTCCAAATCAACTGAAAGCACAAAATTAAATTACACTACCTCAAAAAACATCTGGAGCCCCCCTCCCCAGGCAGTTGCCTATTTGATAATGTGGCCCTGGTACTCATATAAAAATATTATTATGGAATGTGTCACAGAGAATTTCTTTCTTTAAAGTACTACACGCCAATGAGATAAGAGGTTTAGGTTTACTGGTCTATTCTGGTACCCCCGGTTGGGTTGGAAGACGTCATTTTTTCCGCACGTTAACAACGGGAAAAGTGACGTCTCCCAACCCCACCGGGGGTACCAGAATAGACCCCTTAGTAGATAGTAGATAGGTATGTTTGAGATGTATGCTTGCTATATACAGGGACGTGGCGAGCGTCTCACATCTGGGAGATCCAAAATGCCTACTCTCATGATAAACTTTGCAGACTTAAAAGACAAATAATATTTTTTATAATTGCCTAATATACATGCATGTTCCTGCTGTGATGCATAATAACATTTTTTCAATGATGAGGACTCGAAATATCTAAGGGCTCAAACAAGAAAAAGACCTGCCTTCAAACATCGCATTAAAAAAATAAAGACAAAATTTAGCTTAGCAAAGGCACGATTTTATTCCCTCCTCGGTAGAAAGTCCTAAGTTTCGATGGAAAATAAACTCGTCCTCTATAAATCACTTTTGAGACCATTGATTAGCTGTGCTTTCCCAATGTATGTGTGGGGGTGCAACCCATCAGAAAAACTGGGAGAGCTACAAGAAAGATATCACAAATGCCCTCAGGAACTAAATTTATTCGTAAAGATCTGAAACGCAAAACCATTTGGAATTTATTTAAAATATAGCCATAAAATATTTGAGCAAAATGGATAGTAGATATTAACGAATCCGCAAGAGAGATTCCAGTGCATAAACCTAGTTTAGGAACAAACACAGAGCAAAGCGCTATTTAGGAGCACCCTCACATGAAGACTTTCTGAATCACCATATAGCCTGATTTGGCCAATATAATCAAAAGAACAAATCAACAATACAGTACAATTTTATTAATATAAATTATTTCATTATCACTATAATTACTTTGAACTGAATTTTATTCTTTACCATTATTAAATTCAATTCATCATAAATAATACATTCTGATACATAAATAATATACATACATATAATATTTTAAAAATACGAATAATAATCAATCCTTAGGTGCTTAACATAGCATGCCACTAAAATTTCATTCATAGATGTGGAAAATAAAATAAATCACACTCTAAAAGCTCAATCCATTGGTAATTTCTTGTTAGTGAAATAATTATTGTAATTTAGGTATTTAAAATATTATGAAAAAAAAAACACATCAAGGTGTTAATTTTTTTAAATATTCAAACAATAAAACTATCAATTTCATTAATCTTTAATTTTTTGCATTTAAAATTTGAGAATTATTTCATTTAGAATCAAAAGTGAAATGTTTTTACAGAATAGGTGACCAAACCATTATTCGATACATTACTAATCTCGATGTTAAAAAGAAAACAAAATTTTACGAAATTCAACTCAATCTGAATTTCTGTTTCTTACTATTATATACACGACATTCGAACAGAAAAAGGTTCTTTTATTCCTCATCCGAGTAGTTGGAAAATCGCAAACATCCGCTGGTAATATATATGCAAAAATTTTCAGAATTTTTTTAGATCTATTAAAACAAATCATGTTAAATAAGCAAATAATTAATGCAACAAAAGCAATGTGAAATAATGAAAAGCAGTGAAACTTGGATAATTCGAAGCTAATTTAGAAAATCTTTGTGTGAAAGTAAACACAGCATGAGAAAACGGCAATTTTAACTAAAAAAAAAAGGCAAGAAAAGATCTATTTTTAAAATTTAACACCTTTAACCGCTTAACTTAACAGCCTGGGAATGCTCGTGCATCGAATTATCGCATTTTTGGTCTTAAAACTAAAATTTAATCATTAATTATCTTTATAATTTTACATAAAAATTACCTAGAATCCATAAACATCTCAAGTATTATATGCCTTCTGATATGAATAAAAACGACAACCACTTTCCAAAACGGAAGGGAGCATCTTATTAGACAGCAAAGAAAATTATTAAGTTAAGTCGTTAATAAAGAATACATAATGAATACATAAACAGTGTGAAATTTTAATTAACAAAGTAATAATATTTATTGATAATTTTTTAATAATTTTAATAAACTTACTTAAAGCTTATATTTAAGATAATTTAAAAAGTGAGAAATAGTTAATTGCTGTTTTGATTGGATTCTAGAGTCAATAAAGAACCTAAAAAGATTTACTCACGATCGATGAGCATACAAAGTAAGGACGAAAGCAATTTAGAAATATAAAAGAATTTACAATTTTCATTCTTGACCTTTAAGTAAGGAAAATAAATTCGAATTACAGATTATATTTAGGCATTATGTGTATAGAAAGCTTAAAGAAATAGAGAAAACAACGAATTACTTACGAATTTGGATAAAAAAAAAATGTTTTTATTAACTAAGTTCCACAGTAATAATAATGATTTAATTCACTTATAGTAAAGCAGGTTTGTTTTATGCAAGTCGCAATGCACTTTATCTGCTACACTCCCGCTTTCTGGATTGAGATTTTTTTGTGTTGTCTTTAAATTTACGACTGTTCAGGATAGTGTCCATTCGAATTTCCTGTACAATAAGAAGTTAGGGGTTTTTGTAATGTAAAAACAACTGCATTCCCCCATCATAAATCTGTCAGTCTATTTCTACCCCTTTTTTTCACGAATGGTGCAACCAGAAGACACCATGAAATTGCAGGATTCTTAAGCTGTCCTGCTCGTAAAAGCTTCCAAGGTTGGAAAAGAAATTATTTTGCGTAGTGGTTTCCTTACGTGGTATATTTCAATGTTTTTGGATATAATTATCAAGATTTTGGAAGATAAATGCTGACATTTTACATAAAAGAAAGAACGCCACCCAAAATGAGAGCTAGATACATTTTTCTAGCATTAAACATACAGATACACAAAAAATAAATAATTAAAGATGTTATAGAAAGATTAAAAATATATGAGATTTTTTTTCTTTAAATCAAAAGTGAACATATTCATTTTACAATGTTGGTTTTAGAAGTGGATATTTTTAGTTTTGCTAAAGAATTAAGAACTTTCGGTAATTTTACAAAGGGGAAAAAATAAGTAATGAGACAAAATGAATGATACCGCAGCCACGAATAGTTGGGTACTCAGATGAGAAAATTGTAAGAAAACGCTTTTTAGAAAAAAGCATATATGTACAAAGCAAAAGTAAATTAGGAGAGAAAAGTTCATTCATTCATTCATATAAGCTTAGCAAGGAAAGGTTAAAATATGCAGCTTTAAAATGCTATTCAGTTGCCTGTAATAAATTTAGTAGCTGCATAATTAAAACATATGCTCACTTGAAAGAAACTGTTTCACACTGAGTTAATATTTGTCTCCTGTTGTAAAATAAATCGCATCATTGTGTCTTGTATATCAAATTAACAAAATTTTTATATAAAATACATTTTTTATAAATATATGTTGAAAGCCAACATAATAAATGAATGCTATTAAAAAATTGTTAGCATCTCTCAAAGTTTCTTAAATCTATATTATAAAAAATTTCCATAATTATTTATTCCTTTTCTATGTCGTGGAAAAATTTTCATAAATGTTTTCTTATATTTAAAAATATAAAAATAATATGCGAAATAATCCCACAGCAAACATTAAAATTTAAACTGTCTTTCCATTTTTTGATAATTGTTATTCAATTCTTCTATCGAATTAATGTTATTTTTTAAATTCTAAGATATTAAGAAAACGTAGTATTGATATTTTCTCTTTTAAATCATCTGAAAGAAAAGAGTAATAAAGACGTAAGATAGGTGAGGATATTTGCATTAAAAACTCTTTACTTTCTCACATGCGAAGTAAACAACAACAAAAAATTATAAACGCCAAAAAATTCGACAGCGAGATTTTCTACGTTAGAGTCCCAGAATACGAAAAAAACATTTTTTGGAATTATATATGTCTGCCACTTCGTCCGTCTGTAAGCACACACCGATTTCGGTGTACCGTCATTTTGTCGACAATATCGACTTGCCGATTCAGGGTAATTAAAACTCGGCAGTTTCGTCCTTGTGTCCAAGGACTTGCAGGGGGATGACACTTTTATTAGGGAGTACACTAGAAAGTCTAGGGAAGAACGCTGCCGCTGTTTACAGGAGGGTAGCGGAAAATTTCGGGATCT
This sequence comes from Araneus ventricosus, assembly GCA_013235015.1. Lineage (NCBI taxonomy): Eukaryota > Metazoa > Arthropoda > Arachnida > Araneae > Araneidae > Araneus > Araneus ventricosus. The sequence goes on along the minus strand of BGPR01032184.1, from coordinate 6,642 downwards.
ACAAAACAGCGACATCTCATTTCTTTCATTGCTCATGAGATTTTATCTCTATTTATTTTACTACAGAAGGGAAAGTTTGCCCGGACCCCGTGCAGTTAACAATAGTCTTTATCACCACGCCATGCATACCCCTGAACCAGAACCAGAGAAGGCCCTGGTCGGAAAGGCTCCCTGTCGGTGACAACAATGGTCTGCAAGAGAATTTAAAAACCAACTTAGTAAATAAAAGCTCACTTTGTTTTTTTCATCGTTTCAATAAATAATTCTGCAAATGTCGTGGATACTCAGAATAAAATAATACGTTCGATTACTTTTTCAAAATTTGCCGACTCATTTAGTCAAATTGCCGACTTCAGAAAAATCTATATTGAAGTGCTCACTATCCTCACATCCTAGCTATGTAGATGCTTTGTCTCCAGTTAGTTGAAGAGAGTTTATACTAGCTTATGCTACACGAAAGAACGGGCTTTGCCAGTGATCCTTTAAATAAAATTTCTCAGATCAATAGAACAAGAGTATCACGAAACAACAGCCTACGTTACCAGTTGCTTAAAAAACAAATAAAATTGCCATCAGGAGATGAACTAGAAAAATTGCCGATCCAATTCGGTCAAGAGAAAAAAAAAAAAAATGGCACCCTCCTAGAAAGGCCTTCATATTCTTTTTCTGCTTTGTCTCCAATTGAAGAAAAACTAAGTCGCGAATTGAGGATTACAAATGAGGGTCGGCTTCACCGCTCACTCTCAACGTGTAGACCAATGAGAAATGAGACAAAATTCTATTGAAAGCGAAACTGTTGTCATAGTTACGCGAGTGTTTGAGTAGAGTTGCAACTTCGTACAGTCGATCTCCCTGCAATAAAAATAATGTGGAATACGATTCCGAAACTGAATATTCTTCAGTTTATAATTTCATTTACTTAAAGTTCTTTGGGTTATTTTATAACTTCAAACCACTTAAATATCACTGTTATTACTTAATATTAATTGTAAACTTTTGCATAACAAATTATACTGCCTAAACTTAAATTGGTTTCAGAAGGTGCAAACATTTTCAAGTGATTCACATTTATATGGATGGTCCTAAGGCATTATTTCCGTTTATTACTTTACTGGCACAATTTCTGGCATTATATGATGTGAAGTGAAGATAAACTTAAGATCTGTTTTGATATTTGATAATGTTTGTGTGAATGGCAATACTTTTTAATGCATGTCGTGTCCGTCGATTTAATTTTTCCGAAACATGATAAATATATCGTCAATAAACGCTGATTTTTATTAATATTTATTTAAAACAATTGGCATAAACTGGGTATTGGAAAATGGATTATTACATTAAAACACCAATTCAGTCTGCTGGTGGTCTGTCATTTGTTGCATATTTATGTAAACAATCTATTTATAAGTGAATATTTCTCTTAAAGGTTTCGGTATTTTTAAGTGATTTAAACAGGCGGTAAGTAGTACTATAAACCATTTTTCCATGAAAATCATAATAAAATTGATAGTTAATTTTTCGTAATGAAGGGAAATAAAAATTTTACAATTCAAAAGAAATTGCAATTTGTTGACATATGTCAGAACCATAACTCTGAATTAAGAGTTTACTGATTGTAAATTGGAAATATAAGTTGCATTATATGAATTATAAATATCTAACTTTTTGTTGCAATCCTTCTATCAAAAAGATTTATGTCTTTTAAGTTTAATGATTATTAATTTTTAGCAATTCAGTTTATGAACTTGGGATTTTATGGTCTTGCATGTCATATTTTTAAATACAAAAAAGGGTTGAATAATATCACATGTAATTTTTTATCACTATCTGACTATGCAGTTCTTTCTTTTGGAGTTTGCATGTACATTAATTTAATATATGAAACTATCTTGTTAATTGACTTGTTGGTTTTCCAGTATTGAAAAGTTTTTATTGAAATAACTTTGTTTGCTCTAAATTTAAAAAAAAAAACTTGTTTGTATGCTTCAGTCACCTATGATTGCAGATGAAATGGAATCTCTAAAGTTGACACTTTCAACAATAAACAATTTTCTTTTTAATTTTTACCATTTAATTTCTTTGTAATTTTTAACCTTTATTCTTAACGAAGTAATAGATTTCGATTATTGAAGGTTAAAAAGAGAATACAATAGAATAAATATTATATATAATGGATGTAATTGAAAGTTTTCCTTTAATGATAAATTAGTTGTAAGCATAATTATTGGCTTGTGATAACTAAAGTATGATCTAAAAATTTTGATATGAAAACTTTGTAGATTTAGAATATAAGCTAGAAGGTATGTAAATGTAAGATGCATATAACTATTGTCTTGCAATGTTGATGTATAGGTAGGGTTGCCATACGTCCGCATTTCAACCTTATGCCCGGACTAGTGTTCGAATCTTCAAAATGTCAGGATTTATGCTAGTAAATGTGGTGAGAGAGGGATTTGGTTGTAATAGGGAAAATCTGACATATTCGAAAAAACTGATGTCATGTTATTGTTTTTGATCCTCGAAGGTCAGCAGAGCTATATCAGGTCCATGAGCCTATGCACCCTAAAGAAATCCGAAGTCAATAGAGGATTAGAAACAAGATCCTGTTTGGAAAGCCCCAGGCATGCAAGAATATGATCAGGTGTGGCCTGTTCTGCAGTACATTTTGGGCAGATCTCAAAACACTCAGAATTATCAGAGAAAGTCAAACTTCTGATATGTCCACTAAGGAAGCGAGTAAGAGTTGTTTGGTCGCGTCTGCTGCAGTCGATGATGTCATTCTCTCAATGAAAGAAAATTCATTGTTTACATCTATTGTTGATGAGAAAGTGGATGAGCCTCCTTGTGCAGGACTCAGTTCAAACTGAAAATTAAAAGCTTTGACAGTTTTATTTTAATTTTGTATTTCATTACTATAATTTTGAATTACCAAACATTAACAAAAATTGCATCTTCTTTGAGTTCTGATGCCTTAAAATTTTTCATATCTTCAAATCCTCGCTAGCCTTATGAAAGAGTGTCGTAGGCAGCATTTAAAATTTTAACTTTTGGGGGGGGGGGGGGGGGGGCGTTCAAGACTTCCCCCTCCCTCCGATATGTCCGGATTTCAACCAAAAATAATTATTGTAACCCTATGTATAAGGTCTTAGTATAAACTTGTAATCATATGCTACTTATGTTTTCTCTCTCTAATTTGCTGGTACTGTCAGTGACAACTTTAATTGACATTTAAGTAAAGGGATATGATATATTATACCCATTTAAATAGTCCTGATTATGCTCCTGATATATTTAAAGAGAATTAATATAATTGAAGAGAATTTAGTTTTCTGTTAGTTGGGCCCCAGTTATCACCCAGTTTGGATGTTGGCTCTTTTGATGGAATTATACTGCATTAATAATCAATATTCTGTGTGAAAGGAAGCTGGAAAAATGTATTCTTTCTATGTTAAATGTAAATATTCTGTAAATAATCACGTAATCATCAATAAATAATTACTTAACTTTCAAGGAACCCTCTTCATTTCAACCTGAAGTCTTTTTTTCTGTGAATTAAAAGTAATGGTTCATTCAGTAATCCCTGCTAAGATAGCAGAGCCGTTATAATGTGTAATTTATTGTTTTCTTTATCATTATTATTTTTGGTATTTGTTTGTTAAAGTGGCCACCAAGCTTACTCGGCAACATTTGGATTTCGCCAAGCTCGCAAGTTCAGTGTTCTAGAGTTCTGATAATTTCTGAACGAATTTGTTTAGGACTGCCATACTTCTGTACGCTTCTGTTGACTTTTTGTTGAAGGAACGTGTTGAGGTGAGAGCTCATTTTGGAATTTTAAAAAATGTAGATTCCTAACATTCAATGAATAAGCATAGCTACTAGGATCCCGCTTTGCTGAAGGCGAAGCTGCTGATGTTTTTTAAGTTAAAAATATTGCCTGGCAACCAATTCAGATGCCGCAGGCATCACATGCACAATTTGTCCTTTTTAGATGCCACATGCATCATGTGCACAAGAGACCAATAAAAAGCTCACTGCACACACAAAACAAAATGTTCTCGCATCTCCAAACCGTCCTCCATCTTGTCAATATATCTCTGTTGCTTGGCGATTTAATGTCGGTGGCCACAATAACGTGCAAGTATCTTATTTTTTATCATAGTAATTGGTTAATTCTGTGATTTTAGGATATCACTATGCTAACATTCTTAATTTCAAAATTTATAGGTTCATATATCGAAAGCCAAGATGCCTTCACCAGATAATGCAATATATATTATTGTGGGGGAAATGAATATGGTGGTGACCTCCATGAAGAAAGCTAGTCGATGGTCTTCAAATATCCATCAAGTAACTAATATATTTGATTTTTTTTCTCCTCAAAAATGTTGTTTACTTATGCTCCCATTCTTCTGCACTTCTGTAGCTGAAAAAAAATTTATAAGAAAGATTGATTGATTATAGTTAATAGTACTTTAATAGGTATATTGATGATTTAAAAAAATTTTATAACCTCATGTGTAATGTGACACATGTAGAGTATGCAATTTTCTGTTAGCTGGACAATAGTAAAAATGCTGTCCAAATTGATTGACTGAATCGATCTAATATTGCAAATTGTGTAGTTTTTCGTCTATTTTGTTGTGTAATCCCTGGAGGTAAATTTTGCTTATTTGCATAGGAGAATTACAATGTGCCAAATGAAATCTATTTCATTTTTATTGATAAACAGGATAGTTCAGAAACAGCTAATCCTATGTTGATCCCTAATATTAATTTTTTCCCCCTAAAATACTGAAGTTATATTAGCTGAGCATTATCATTTTGATTGAATTTAGTAATCTTTCAGCCTCTATCATTCTTTTATGACACTCATTATATTTAAGATTTGAAACAGTGTCAGAACTTTTGATTATCAACAGTTATAAGCTTTGAATGTTGATGCAAAATATGATTAATTGGTATATGTTATACTTTAAAAAATTATAAGTATATAGTAACATTGGTAAAAATTCAAAATGATAGTTATATTGTCAGACTACATCAATACAATTTTATTGTATGAAAACTAAGCAAATAATTCAGCAACCGCTAAAAATTATATAAGTAGCCATTAAATCTCATAGTTTCTTTGTTATGCCAATGCTTTGTATATATTTAAAAAAAGTGAAATTTATTCAGCTCATAGAGTAGATGCTGGTGACTACAAAACCAATTTAAGGAATAACCCAAAAATGTTTAAAAGTTTTATTATGTTCTCTGTTTATTATGCAAAATTTAGGGGAGACTGGGATACAATGGACCACTTTGTAAATTTTGAATGTTTACTTTCAAAGTACTGATCTTTTTTTGCTTGAAAAAATTCATACATATTCTCTACATATTAAGGTTTATATTACACTCACTCTAAATCTATAATTATCTATACTTTTTTTAATATTTATTTTTTAGTAACTAGTGAAAAAGTGGACCATTGTACCCCTAGGCCGGACTACAATGATCCACAGCATGGGGTACTATGGACCACCAGTAAATTTTAAAAAATATATAACTACAGTACATTTTTTTAATAACACAAAATATAAAATGTATCATTTGTTTATTGAAGGCTTCAGTTCATACATATAATACAAGATTAACAAATATTAAAGTTGGCAAACAGCACATTAAAACATTTTTGTGTTACTGAAAGTCTCCTGTTTTCTTGTGAAATTGTAGATTCTGGAAGACTCGTCATAATATCTTGAACATTTACTAGAGATTGGTCACCTATGTTGATACTTAAATGGGACAATACTAGTCTTTTTTTAAAATTAATTTTATATAATTTAACACTGGATTTATATATAATATGCGTAGATGCAGACTAATAGGTGCATTATTTTTTAAAAGTATATTAGTTTATTTTTTCCTTAATATAGCTATAATATAAAAATTAAAAATTTTCTGAATGTTTATAAAATATAAACAAGAAAAAAAAAACCTCAAACAAATAACGTAAAATCTTATTTACTATTCTTTGGTGCCAAATTAAGGTTAATATGTAGATACTTACAACATTACACACACTTAAAAATGTGTACATTACATTATTCAATGGTTAATACTCATTAAAATAAAACAATTTGCTTATTCTTATATGATGTCTAACTTTTAAAAGCATATGGGATACAGAACTGGGGGGTCCATTGTACCCCATTTGGAACTTTGACGACAAATAGATAAAAAAAATTTAGAAATCTTCAGTTATTTTAGCTGCAGTAAATATAATAATATAATATCTTATCTTTTTATTGTGTAGAGTGGTGTTTTCCAAATTGCAATTCTTCAATCCAGAAAAGAAAATATGCTTTATTGAAAATATTTACTTTTAGCTACTACAAATCATCAATCAAGAATAACATGGCCTAATTGTCAGTTAAGCACATGGTTTTAATTTTTTTCCCAGCACTATAGGCTTGTCATCTATGTGCCAAAATAAGAAACATTCTAAAACAGAAATCAAATAATAGGGGGTGGTCCATTATACGCCTAGGTCCACTGTACCTGGGCCTCCCCTATTATATTTAATTATGCAAAAGAAAGAAATATTTAGCATATTTTCTCTTTTCGTTGTTTTTCTTCACATATCCATAGCATTGTGTT
>BGPR01032183.1:0-17633 GCA_013235015.1 Araneus ventricosus | reverse complement strand
CAGTAGATAGATCGAGCTACAGAGGGCTCTGAAGTGTGTTAAAAAATAAAAAACCTGTAGATGATGAAGAAGCTCAACGAATACACCTTCTCAGTATCCTCCGCCAGTAGTGTTGAGCACCGAATTCGCTAAGGGGTTTTCCAAATGTGGCTTTTTGGCTTTTTGAGAGGCATATTCGTAACGTCACAGCTTCAGGAAACGCGACAAAACAAATTCGGCCTTTAGGCTCTCCATTCTTAATATTAAAGCTTGCAAGGTGCACAACTTATACCCGTGTGGCGGCGCTAGCGTCAAGCCACTCATTTATTATTGAAATGTAAAATGTATCTTTTGTATCTGGCAACATTGTTATAATTCCAGATTGTATCCGCGCGATGCGATGTTGTTCGCATAACCTTTCGTCATGTAAATAAGTAGTGTAAATAATGTAAATTAAATGTATATAATTTAAATCATCATTTTATTGCAACCATACACCCAGCACACTATCTAAACGCCGAACCCGTATCCCTTTCCATCTAAGAGATAAGAGTGCTAATTGGGAATTTTACAGCTAGATGACGCATTGAGATGGCTAATTATGTACCGCATAGATATTTTACTTTCACTAGAAACAATTTTTACAATAGTTATTTGTTTATGACCTATCTCATCAGTTGATAAGTAACAAGAAGCTTTCGGACACTTTTTAACGGGCTGTACTAGAGCCATCGGACAACATTCAATTATGAACAGAAATTTTTTTCTGGAACAATTTGTTACCACTATAAGAAATATAGCTTTGTGTATATAAGTTTTAAAAAATCGAACGCTTTAGAATAAATGTTTACAACTTCGAGTCATCAAGAAAGATTCGATCTCCGTATCGAGTCGAAACTTAGGCAACGATTTCAATTGCTGAACAATTCGGTCATGGATCATTTCACTCACTCAAGGATGAAAAGAAAATTGCTTTCTAGTTTGATTAAAGTTAGGATCTGCGCCGTAGACTCGAAGTACAAAACGTGATGAAATTATTATAACTAGTGTTTGGTATTAATATGTAATTTTTGAACTTTCTCGCTTTACAACGACGCACGCGTCTGTATATGATCCATAAACGATCGGGCTGTCACTGTACGACCGATGAACCTACAGGAGTACCCTAGAAAACTCCGGAATTTGATAAGCGATCGCAGCGCCTACAGTCGCTAACGTAAGAACCAGCTACTTTGGGTCCCGTCGTTTCGATGGGAAACTACGGTCACGCGTTATTGCTGTGTTCTATCACAGAGAAAGAGTCCTTCTCTGTGGTGTTCTATGTTCCGACGCTTTCGTTCTCTTCTCTTTCCCTGCAGTAGCGTACCCACATAAAATGGCACCCAGGGCAAGTGCCTAAACTGCCTCTTTTTTTTCTTTGAAATGTGATCCTCGTTTTCTTTTCGGAAACCTTATGCCGGGAAGTGAAAAGATAAAGTTCGAATAAACATAAAAATGACGTATAAAACCTTCTTGGAGTTGTTAGGATTTACACCTTACAAATTTTTTAAACAGAATTCGCTAAATTTTCACAGAAAATATGATGCATTCTAACTTTAATCCCTTAAATACGAAAGAAATAAATAAATCAAAGTTTTTCGAAGGGACTCTTGATATAGTAGAAAAATATAAATAAAAATAGCATTCTATTTGATTCGTATTTGAAAAATAGTATAAAATGTGAATAATTCTCTTAATCATTCGAAAAAGAACCCAACACACATACGGATAAAAATGAAAAAAGTTATATGCATTAATTTTGTTAAAAGGTTTAATAAATACTATGGATTAAATATGAGAGAACACTTTAATTGCAGATATTTACAAAATTTTGAAACCGTATATTTACATCAAACGATGGAACAGTAAATCCAGATCAAATAATTCCAAGCTGAGTTCAGTTGTGGCTGGTATTACGTTGCCCATAGACAGTACATAAAAACTTTAAACATTGCAGTAAATCTTTCGCTAACACAGATAAAATCATACAAAAGCCTTAGTAACAAATATATTTAAAAAATAGTCATAAAATAATTCATATAATTTCATACATATCTTTAACTTCAGTAACCAAAATTTACAACAAATAAAGATGAATCTTTAATCTAGCGCCTTATGACAAAGTTAAAATTCATTGCGTGAAATTAGGGGATACGCTATTGCAGGGGGGTAAAATGCTGATTCAAACATGAATTAAAATTATAACGTTATAAATTTGTCTATTACATGCAAAATTACACTTTCTTGTTATTTTAGTAGACATTATTGAGCTACATGAGAAAAACAATACATTATCTCTGAAAAATTTCGAATACTTTATCGTATAAGAAATTTTATAAATTAACCTTTTTGGCTCTTATTGAAGAAAAAGTGTTTATAATCATACTTTTTTATAATAAGTATACTTTATTACTAAAATGCTTGCACATGTACTAAACATGAGGATTACAAACAAAAAAAAATGACTGCTGTACTTACATATATAAATAATTATTTTAGATTGAGTATTGATGGTTTGATGATTTGAGAGTCAAAGAAAATTTTAATGTGTCTGTTAACAGTAAAATGAATTGGTGACAATACGTAACTCAACGAGGAACGAAAACGCTTCACATTATGGAAGGAATTGAATTTCTCTTCTTTACATACTTGCTATCGCTATTTATTAAAGAAATCGCTTTCGTTTATCATGATTTCAACGTCAATACGGACAGATAGTTTTGCACGGTTTTTGCTCTCTATCTCTCAGTATTTTTTTGGTTTGTTTGTTTGCGTTTGGCAGAGCAACTACATCTAGGTTTTGCGAAATAAAATTTAAAATAAACACTATCGCATTTTCATCACACAAATTATGCAAATATTCAGTACTAAAAACAATGCAAATGTAGTGCTGCCCTTATGTCTTTTCAAGGTGCTGGTGTGCTCTTACGCTACGCAAAAAATGGAGGTATATTTTCCGCTCTTCCCTCTTTGCTGAATGCTGAATGAAAATAGGAATGACACTTTTCCGAAATATTTATCACAAATTCCGAAGAAACTGGTATCCCGTCAGTGTGAATCAGTCATAGCGTGATAAACCCTGCAGAATCATCCCTAACCATCTTCACTTATCTCCCACACTATCGAGAATCAAATCAGTGGAAAGAACCTTTTAAATGATCTTTCTAATTTCATTGATGGGGGGTTTGGGTCAGCAAATCTATGAAACATAATATTAGTTATCATTTTGTCGCGGCTTGAGGTTTCTGGGTTGTAAAAATGAATGCATCCATAAGATTTTCCCACACTTTGTTGAAACCATTTCAATTTTTTAAAATCTTAGAATAAGAGGTACAAAAAACTCGCCTTTCTTTTAAATGCAATTAATTGATATCTTAATTTTGTGCCCCCTTGGCAATTGCTCCCAGGACACGTGCCCTACCTGCCCCAACCTAGCTACGCCACTACTTCCCTGTGCCTTCGTTTTGCATAAATGGGATTGTTAATCCCTAAATACGTTATTTGTGGCAAGACAATTAAATATTCGTCGTTCGTAAACAAAGCTGCTTTTGTTGAACCATGAACACGCAGTTTTTATTCCTTATAGCTTCTCTTTCAGTAGATTCCTCTTATGTTAAAATCTCCGATGAACGCCAGCGTTGATTTATATGCACGATGAATTATTTCTACACAAAAGGTAATGAAGCATTTACCGTTGAGCTTTAAATCATGGCTTTAATTGACTTCAGCATCATCCAAAAACTTGTAAATGTGACTAGTGAGGTTGCCATTCTTTCGAAACAAAATTGAATGAGTGGTGATATTTTAAATAAGTTTCTTTTAGTTAAATGTTTCAATGTACTAGTATTTTATTATTTCTGGTTATTGCTCAAAAGCAAAGGTCTTTGAAAGGCATATGAGGCGCCGAAATATAAGCATCCATGAGATTGTGATAGTGTTTCGAATCATAAATTTCTATGAAATGGCAAAATTTGTGAAAATATATTATTCGTGTATAGTATTTTTTAAAAAAAAATGAGATTACTTAGTTTTTTTCATCATGTAATTTATAATTATACGAGTTTTGTAAAAACATGCCTTTTGACCCATTACATTTCGGTGAGATGGTTTTGCTGCATACTTTTACTACTACTACTGTATAAGAGCTTTTGACATTTTTATAGCTCTAATAATCAAAACACAAGGTTATTTAAAATAATCCCAAAGATTATAATCGGCTATAAGTTCCTTCTAAAAAGGATAAGAAGGGATAATTTGAACACAATATAGAAGGAAGCTTCATGTTTTGTTCGCGTTCCTAATAATTAATCTAAGCGAGTTCTTTTGGTCATATACGGGTAATATCAGTGTGGTAGCCCTATCTTAGGCAGAAGGGAGGTAGAATCTTTTGCTACCATGTGAAGCATTTTCTATACATATCTTCAACTCGTTCAGTGTTGAATGCAAAGTAGGCGTTAGGACATAGCCTACAACATATTCCAATGAAATTAAGACACTAGTAATTTTTGAAAATTTAGGTAGCCACATGAAGAGCATGCATGTGAAATCAATATCTTTACTTTACACTGCTACGACGCACAACTGACATCAGAGATAAAAATCTCCGATTTGCGGTTTGGATGGATGTGCGTTAAAAGTTTATTGAAAAAAAAGATTGCAGACAGTGTTTAGACATGAACGAAATACATACGAGAACTATAAAAAAATGAAAAATGAGCTATTTATAGGTGAAAAGAAGAACTCGTGAAAAAACAATTTTAAGACAAGCCCCAAAAGTGTACTGTTTTTAAAAACTTGTAGGAGGACTGATTAGGGTCCTAGGTATTGAAACTCTTGAGGGTAGGGGTCCATCAGTCTGAGGTCTGGGTGAAGGAGATAAATGTGTGTCGGAGTCTGATGACCTGGTTGAATCCGGTTTCTGTTTGATGAGATCCTCATTATCAATGAGGAAATATGTGAGTTTATCTATTTTATGGAATCAGTGTCCGTGAACATGTTTCAGAATCTCTGGTGTAATATTGTCACGTAGATTTATCGTGGCAAATGCGAGAGGATAGAAATAATCACACGATAGAGTAAGATCTCAACTCGAGCTTTACTGAACCACCAAGTACCATTTACAGAAATTTATATACAGGCATGGAACATTCTAGACTGGAATACTCTGGAAATAAATCAAAGATTAATTTACATATTCTAGAAAAGACGAGAAATGTGAAGTAAATTAAGAAACAAAATATAATTATATGAAACATTTGACCTCTCCCGGGCTTGAACTCACGTCCCATGGTTCCACAGACGTGAACGCTGCCACTAAGCCATGGGGGTTTGTCGACTCTTGCTTACAATATGAACAATTGCAGGAATGTTGCCCTTTTAGCCATGAGAAGTCACATAAGATAATTATTACGCACGCAAACAAAATTATAAGCTTCCTTATGTATTGTCTTCAAAATGTTATCCTATCTTTGTTACAAAGAAGTTATGACCATTAGTAACAGGTGAAATTATTTTAAATAGCCCTGTATAAGCCTCTGCAACCTGCTTTTTCAAATTTGTAACTGTTACATTTTCCTGTTTCTGCCCTCTTAATTGCTATATCTGGTAGCCGTTTTGATTTCTATTTAATAAATTCTCTTTATTAAAAGTAATTTATTATATGTTAACAGTTATCAAATACTCACGAAAACGGTTTAACTCTATCGGGACAATTATATCTCTCTTATTAGATGCGGCAAATCAGAGGCTTAATTTTTTTTAACCTAAAACGTCTTAATCTTCAATATTTATGATTAAATACATAAAATATATTTACTATTTTATGTGTTTATTATAATTCCACAATGCTAAGGTATCGATGAAATTTGTTCCAAATCGCTTTCATCGCAAAGATTATACCTTGTACAAGCCATGGTCAAATTTGGAAAATGTATTAGCATTAGTAGTGACAAACAATCATTCACAATTTCAGAAGGAAAGTTACTTACCACGTCAAATAAATTTTATATATAATACCTAGAACATTACACATTTAGAAATTTATTAATAAATATTTTTTTTAATTATAAAATGAAAAATTATTACTATTTTGAACATGGCGACTTGAGAGATCGGGTTAGTGATTTCCGGCCCTTGACAATGGGTGACTGAAGCAGAAATTTGTTAATTCTCATTTTTAAGAAAGTCTCTGAGGATAGCTAAAAGAACGGAAAACCATTGCCAAGTGGTTTTAAGAAAGAACGTAAACTATATTCGAGCAATCTGAGGGAACTACCGTACCTTAAGGAAGATCCAAAGTTTTGAAGAACAGGAAAACACTTTTACATAAGTTCAATGCAGTCGAAAACATAATTTAAAGCGAATGTAAGGAATATTTACCAATAAATTGAAGCCTCAATTTGCATGGAATGTTTTTATCACAATAGACTAAACCGTATTTTAACACCTTGTACATCTAAATAAAAATTTATTACATTTGATGATTATGAAATAACATTTGTTTCTGAAACAGTTCCAATGAGTTATAAATAAAACAGAACAACTGAAACAGTTAGCTGGAGAAAAAGGATTCTCTTTTTATCGTTCAGATAAATAGTATCTTTAAAGATAAAAATAGATTTCAAAACATTTAACCACTCAAACAGCCTAAAAAAATGAAGAAATTGTGTCGATTAAATATTCTTTTAAAATCATGGAAATTAACCAGATTTGGATTAATTTATAAAAAGAAATCAGTATAATTCTTTTTTATCTAACTTCAGCTTACAACATCATGAGATTATAGGCAACTACAACTTCGTCATACTAATGCTTTTTATGGTCTGATGGAATTTTCAACATCTTTTCTGATTACAAATTCATCTGGATAAAAATAGCAGCGAGAAATAATTCAGATATTCATTTAATAGAAAGCGAATGCTAGGAAGTAACATGAATTCTTCGTTCGGAAACCATATTTGAAAGGATTAGGAACCGTGGTGACATACTAGAAAAACTTAAAATATCGAAATTTATAACAAATTTTGTTGTCAGAAGATAATTAGAATCAAGGTGGCGGTGAATTAAAATGTTTATATTTTGTATCTCAGTCAATATTTATTTTTCAAGTATTCGTTATTAGTCTTTCAAACTTTTATCATTTTCCTTAAATAAAGTGAATAACAATTCCTTAAAATAATGAAGAACAATCTTCCAGCAACCCATCGTGTCCCTTAACGATATCTCAACTAAAATATTGTTTCACTAATTCCAATTGAATGAATTACTCGATTTGATATAAAAATAAAATCTTTAATGGTTATAAGACTTGATTAAAAATAAACAATTATCGTTTTATCCATTAAAAATTTTTTATAAATCTAATTAATCATTTACCTTCTAACCTCGTATATTTCCCTTCGTATGAATTTTAAGTATGAATGTTAAATTTTAGTTCTTCAATCAAGTAAAAAAACCGTAACTTCTAACTCACGTACATAAGTACATGCACCAGCTTTTATTCTCTTGAAAAAACAACTTGGAAGTAGGCTGAAACTTCTGCAGACGAGAATTTTCTCCATACCAGAGGCAAGTCATAAATAAAATGGGGAATTCTACTATTTGTATCGACTATTCGTATCCTGTATTGAGATGCTTTATAGAATATGTCTATTATCCTAGGAGTCCAAAGAATGATATTATTCTACCATTCTTGGAAAATTCATCGTTGCACCGTTTCAATAGAATTCTGTTCCAGTGAATTTCCTTTAGAATCTTCCATGGCTGCCGAAACGCTTTGTTCCATTTATTCCAGTTATAATCTCCGGTAGAAAGATTCTGGCGTAACATCTGAAATCGTCTTTCGCAGAAGATCATTCACTTTAAATAACCCGTAATGAAGGAATTGTAACTTTAACTGTATCCGCAGCTAAACATTTCATGGGAAGAGAAATATATCTAGTCTGTGCATTCAAGAGAATAAGTGAATGTTAATTAGCCAAGATGCAGTAACTCTTCTTTAATTTGTTCGCCATAATTGTCCCTTTCTATACTTATAAAAGGCAATGTTTGTATGCGTGTGTGTGTGTCTGCGATGTCAAGACGAATCTATCGCACTTACAGCCATGAAATTTGGCACTCAGGTATTTGTAATGGTGACTGAATGCACCTCGAAGCCGGAATTTTAAAATTTGTTCTATAAAATTTTTTATTTAATATTTTGTGTTGTTTTGCGTGATTTTTCGCACTCATTTCTCAATAGCATGGCTTCGAATAATTGTACAAAAAACAGTTACACCATCGGAAAGAACAAACGATTTCCGTTCTTATGAAGTTTGTTTCGTACGTCTAACTTAACTTACTGAATTTTGGGATTTTTTAAAAAATTAGTCACTTCAAAAAACGTTATCCGGAATTCTTAAAAATCTTGCATCCGACGTTCTAAAGAAGATATCGTTTTCAAATTTTTTTAGGTAGTAAATAAATTATTTTTCTCTGATTTAAAATAAGAAAAGTTAGAATATTTTATTTCTCCAATTTTAAATTAATTTATTTCTTGATGGCATCAGAGAATTTTTCTCGAATGCCGACAGTGAAGAACTACGGCGTTTCGCCCGGTTTTGTCCTGGATACCCCATCTGACTGAGAAAAACAGCCGTAATTTATTTCCTTCGCTGGACGCCGTCGTAAAGCAAGCAATACCAGAACGTTCTCACTTGAAATCGTGAAATTATGAAATGCAATGCTGAAATAAAGCAATATATATATATATATATGATTAAAAATAAACATTATCCATACTGTACCTCAAAGCATGACTATAATAAAGATGTGAAAGTATGTTTTTTTAAAAAAAATTAAGTTTATTTCATTATAAATCGAAGTAATATTAAAGCAAAATTATGACAATAATTTGTGATTATCGCGAAGAAGAATAAGCGGAAAATCAAATAATGTGTATCTTTTGTTTTGATTTTGTTTTCAAACTTTTTCCTGTCATTATGGGTGTTTCTTTCTTTTTATTTTTCATTTTGTTGAAGTCCTGATTCCACGGGCAACGCCGTGCCAATACTTCTAGTGTGGCTATGAAGCAAAATAATATAATAATTACTATTTTCGTTCCTAGTTTCACAAGAAAACTGAGCAGTATAATGCATGTATTAAACTGACCATTCTCATATTTTACTTTCGAACGGGAAGGCCGCGGCGGCCTAGTGGTTAGGCTTCGGCTTTGATGCCGGAACAGCTCCAAGTTCGAAACCCGACTCCATTGAAGATCCCTCATGTATTGGGCCTGCTGCAAGCTAAATCATACATTTTCTACATTTAGTCTTTAGTCTATCACTCATTATTTCTTTCTCTACTAATAATAAAGGAGAATGTGTGTCTGTGTATGTGTTGGCGCTCTATAGGACACACTGTTAGACATGCTAGACGAAGAAATGCACTGAATAGTAGATTTTTTATTTTAATTATTTTCTACATTTAGTCATTAATTTATCACTCATTACCTCTTTCTCTACTAATAATAAAAGAAAATGTGTGTCTGTGTATGCCTTGGCGCTCTACAGGGCAGACTGCTAGACGAAGAGCAACAAAGGTTTGCACAAACATACCTTGGAGGGTGGGAATGCTCACCTAGGAGAAGTTTCTTTGAAATCTTAATTAATTAAAAATTAAGCTAAATTTTGGCGTTTTTCCTTAATAACATTACAGCACAAAAAATATTTTTACACCATATGAAAATTTAAAAAAAATTACCTTCTCAATGATATCACTTAAGTTGTACAACATTTTATTTAATTTTAATAAATTTAGAAAAATATTTTTTGGCATAATTTACAACATACTTTTCATTGTAGCAACGCAATTCAAACCGTTTTCATTGTTTAAACAGATATTTATTTACGTGTTTCTCTTCCATTGTTGAAAGCTAGGGTTTTATCTTAATGTTTAAAGCTATGTTTTAATCAGCATATTTTAATCCGGCTAACATGCTGTTGGAAGTAAAATATGCCGTGATATTTTAAAGTCAAATGCATATTTTGCACAGAGAAGAATAAGAGAATGAAATTAATGCCGACATGGCGATGTTGCATCACATAGACAGTTACTTGACTCCATTAGGGACAGTCATGCAGACAAGGGACAAAACAGGTGGGAGGCTACTGAAAGAACATGGGTTACATGTCTATCACAATTTAAGATTTAAGATGACTTTGTTAAGGAAATCATAAATATCAAATTGTACATAAGATATTCAATTGAATTTATGTTCCCGGCGAACAAGCTGGTCGACGAAGGCGGCTGGTACTAATAATAAAGGAGAACTGGAGGGATCTGCCTCCAGCTCTCTAAAGCCCGCCAACCCCCAGGAGCATTGCAACGCAATCCTCCCAGGTTTTCTTCGCAAATCCTGCTCGCTTCGCTCGCCAGAATGAAGACACTGCGTGTCCTAGCACAGTTATTGTAAAATCTTTATATATATTTGAATCAGCTTTATTTGCTTCTGGTGCTTTAACATAAATCAGTAAAGAATAAAATTTGTTAATCTCGAAGAATATATTTTTCTTCAAATAAAACTTACAAAGAAAATTATGAAAGTGCATAAATAAACAAATAAATAAGAGTTACAAAATTTAAACAAATATAATTAATCTAAAAATTAATTCTGAAAACAATTTATATTTAATATTATTTATAAAGACATAGTAGTGTGACGTCATAGTTGATTTCCTTTTCATGCTTTCCACTTAATCAAGACATAATAAAATTTTTTGGCCCTGAAAAGGGCCGTTTTCTTATATAATAAAAGCATCAGGAAAACAAATACAACAGGCAAATGAATCTAACTAAGAAATTATAAAAGTGTAAGAAGAATGAAAAAATACATTATTTTAAGATGAACAACATGCTTGCAGTTATAAAAATAATCAATGTCATTTCACAACATTTTAGCAAAAAAATGGACATATTAGGGAGGAAAGTGGCTTAAAATATGTTCACATTGGCTATTAGAAATTAAAACATGTAATAATTATTTGTTTTAGCTTTTAAAAACTGATAAGATAACATTTTTAAAATTTTCAAAAATTGTTGCTTTTTTAACCAAAATTTTAAACATGCAGTCTTTTTAATGAAATGTTGCTGAAAAAAGCCTCCCCACTTGTATACAAACTCAATCTAATTATTATTTAGTAAGAAGAGATATACATTTTTTCTATGGATAGTCATTTATATTTTAAACAACAGAAAAATTGATTTGTCGACAGATGATTTAACAACCTTTTAGCTAAAAAAGGACATATTATGGAGAAAAGGGGCTTAAAATGTGTTCATATTAATTATTCAACATTAAAACCAATAATAATTATTTACTTTTAGCTTTTTAAAATTGATAAGATGGCTTTTTTTGTTTTTTCAAAATTTACAAAATTGTTTTTTTAACCAAAATTTTAAATATGCACTCTTTTTAATGAAATGTTAATAAAAAAGCTTCCCCATACATACTTAATTCAATTACTATTTAATCAGGAAAGATATAACTTTTTTCTCTGATTGGCCATTTATATTTTAAACCACAGAAAATTTGAATTTTTGACAGACTATATAACCGAGTTAACAACCTTTTAGCTAAAAAAGGAATATCCTGAAGAGAAGTGGCTAAAAATATTCTCATATTAACTATTCAAAATCAAAAATCATAATAATTATTCACATATACAGACTCACTCCAGTTACAATTTAGTCAAGATAGTTACAACATTTTTCTCTAGGTAGTGTTTTTTTTTAACTCAGAAAATATGATTAATCAAGAGATGACATAGCCCATTTCTCAACCTTTTCACTAAAAATAACATATTAAGGAGACATTAATTCATTTGCTTAATCGAAACTGCAAGACTTATTTTTTTAAAAAAAAATCTTTAAAAAAATCGTTATTTCGGACTTTCCGCAGATGTAAACAAACGAAATTTGCGAGGTGTTGCCAAAAGACGATTAACAAATTCGGCCCGATTTTGCGTCCACATAAGCGTTTTATATATATATGTAGATGTGTGTGTTGGTACTCTACAAGACAGACCGCTAGACCTGGAGCAAAGATATTTGGCACAAAGATACTGTGGAGGGTGGGAATGTGTAACTCTGAGCAGTTTCTTTTGAAATTTTAATTAGAATTTTAATTAATTAAAAAACAAGCTAAATTTTGACGTTTTTCTTTAATAACTTCCGAAAATATTAGAGCGCAAAAATTATTTTTACACTTTCTGAAAATTTAAAAAATTATATGAGGCACTTGAAAGCCGCAACTGACGAAAGGTTAATAGAACTTGAAATTTAATAAGTTTAACCCTCTGCCACCGAGCGAGGCGGTCCCGGGCGGTCTAAAAATTTGCCTTTAAAAGCGAAGAAGGCCGGTCTGAGGCGGTTGGCTTCTTTTGAGGGGAGGTGAGGTTCTAAGATCGCTTAGGAGATAAGCACGATAAGGGGAGGTCCAATTATCCTTGCAAACCGCAGCCCATTTCCGTGCGCCTTAAGGGAAGGTTTTAGCACGGGTTGGTGTGGTAAATGACCACCCAGGTTGGGAGAGTTCAATTCATGTCGCTTCCTCCCAAAGGGTCCCGGTTTTAAAGAGCTAGAAGAAAAAAGTCGTCTCGGGTTTAAAAAGTTAGAGTCTGGTTCATTACTCGCTACAATTATAAAATAGATAGATAAAAATGGATTATTTCTCAGTTGAGAGTCAAATTCTCATCTTTTGTAAACGCATCTGCCTTTGTTGATCCATCAAAGCACAGTTTTTATTGTTCAGGGTTTCTAATTCGGTAAATACCTCTTCTGTTAACGTCTCTGACGAACACAATCGATAAATTATATGCAAGAAGAATTTTATTTCCACAGAAGACGGAATGGAGCATTTAATCCAAAATCTGTAAAACATGACTTTAATCGACTTCAGCGACATCTAAAATATTTGAATATAACTTGCACAACTTCTAATTTTTTAAAAATACAATTTAATGAAATTTCAGATTTTAATTCATTTTCCACTCAGTTAAATGGTTTACGCCCATGATAACATTTTTTTATAGTTTTTACTAATATCTCCAAAGCAAGAGTTTTTGCAATTTAAATTATATTAAAGGAGCCAGGGTCTCTTACTGTGCTGTGAAACATAAATATCAGCAAAATGTCCAAATTGATCAAACAATTCTGGGAGGTATTTTGCGAGGCTTTCTTCGAGCAAATTGTTTTAAATACTGCCATCTTCGGCAAAGAGAAAGGAAATTAAAAAATCCATTTGGATTTTATTTGAGATATAGAAGATCTGGTATTATTTTGTTTTGCAATCTCGTTTGGCAGGTATCGAGGAAAGCAATACTGGAATTCATTTTGAATACACCTTCCAAATTAAATTTGTCTAGAATCTGGCTAATCAGTCGCTACCGTTATAAAACAGATCTTTCAAAGCGGATCATATCTCCCAACAGAGAGTTAAATTCTCGTCATTTGTAAACACATCTGCCCTTTTTGATCCATGAAAGCACTGTTTTTATCCATTAGGGTTTCTGTTTCAGACAATCCCTCTTCTGTCGATGTCCCCGAGGAAAACGAACGATGATTTATATGCATGACGAAATTTATTTGCACGGAAGATAGTATGAAGTATTTAATCCAAGAGCTTTAAAACGTGACTTTAATTGACTACGGCGACACAGAAAGGGATTTTCAATGTCACATGCACAGCTCTGTTTCTTAGAAAGACAAATTTAATGAAATGTGATATTTTAATTCATTCTCTACTCAGTTAAAAGATTTGATAATGTATTTTTAGTTCGACTAAGAGCTCAAATGCAAGAGATTTTTAAAGGTAAATGACGTAGAAGGAGCAAACAAATTGCGATGGCATGATCTCTGACTGTGTTGTGCAACATGTATTTCAAAAAAATAGTAAAAGTAATCAAAAAGTTCTTGAGGTTTAGGCAATTAATTTAGGACGAGGCAACTGGGCTCCGATTTTACAACATCACAAATTGATTCTTAATTCAAGAGTTTCTGCTTACTATTATTATTCTTTTTTATACTGTGGTAATGTATGAGACCTCATGAATTTTAACTGATAAATTTATCATATATTTTGTGTCAAATTTTATTCCTAACTAGGTAGTATACGTGCCGAGTTCGCTATCTCCCTTGCGTGATTGTGCACCCCCATCTAATATTTAGAAATAGTAAATAGAAAAATTATTATAGTCTCTGGGGTGCTTTACAATTATTTAGCAACACTTAAGTACCATGTTCATGGTTAAAAAATTATAACAGTAACATTTTTATCGCAGTTGAAAGTGAGAGGGGCACTGACCTCTATGTCAACAGGAGATTAACAGTATCTTAAGGACTCTCAAATGTATTATAATAAGGCAGTTTTTTAATCTTATATGATCCTTTTCCCATTATTCTGCGTGTCTAAACATAGGTGTGCGCACATTTGTGTTGTTTTTGTGAGTGAGACAGAAGGAAATATAAAAACTTTTGATTATGACTTCGGTAAACAGTGCATTTATTGAAATCTCTAAAATTGGCATATTGAACTATTTTCAGAACCCATTAGATAGTGCTAGCAAAAATTGTTTCAAAGGTACAGAAAAAATCAGTTGATTTAACTACCAAAGGCACATCTCTGAAAAGAGGAACTTGCACATTCCCGTCTTTTCTTAGCTCTATATGTTTAGGGGGTTTATTTGATCAAAATTAAATCGCTCTAGAATGAATAAAACAGTGGAGTGACTAAACAATTCTATGATTTTTGACGGACATATAAAGAGATATAGTATTGCATGACATATCTGTGCATGCCATCATTCTTTTAATTTCAGTACGACGACTTGGAGAGTCATGGAAGGGATGTTTAAATAATAGTAAATAACATTTGCTGTACGCAAAGAAGCCACTTGCAGCGGTATCTAGCAGCAAAATCCTTAGTAAGCGTTTCCTCTCTAAAACTGTACGAGATAAGAAAAAAAGGTACTTAGCGGACATTAATGTCTAGATTAGAGCATTCAACACTGCCAATTTCTTGGCTGAGATTTACAAAACTGTGTCGTTTCGAAAGCCGGGCCAACGAAGCACTTACCTCTCATGGAGCTTGTTTATCGTTCTTACTACAAAGCATATGTGGCATATAATAACTGATTAAAATTCAGGTCCATCACCCTGCTATTGAAAACTCCGCACAAAGCATTCACCGATGAATGTACTGATGTCGAATCTCGCCAACTCGTCTAAAATTTTCTTTCGCCAAGTGTTATCGAATATTACGAATTTTAAAGCCTAGTTCATGTTATTATGCGAAAGGCATGCGTCATAAGTCCATATTAGGTCTGCAAGGAAGCCTTAACTTCTTCACTAGACCTGTAAGGAAAACAGAGTGTTTCCTGAAAACTGACACTATTCAGAGGAATCTGTATCCAGGATAAATTTCCCATACGGCCAACCTAAGTCATGGTGTACGACGCAGCCGTCAGGGGCGCATATGCAGAAAAAATAACAACCAAATAGTTACAAAATTTTCAGTATTATTTCGAAAAGGCCACATAAAATGATGTTTTGAAATTTACGTTCCTTACATTAAATATATTGAAAGACAGATTTTTTCGTCTTCTGTTGACCTTATTGTCTCTTGTTGTTGCACATCGTCACATTGAAATTGATTTAATAAGATATTTCCACCTCAATGACCCTCCAAGCCTATTAACGGACAAAAACGAGAACGATATAATTCTAGTGGGTACCTATTTCATACAATTTCAAGAAATTCGAGGAAGTATTTTTGCTGTTGTTAATGTCGTGTTACTTCATAGGTAGTTTAATTTTTAATTAAAAATTTAATGTGGTCAGTGGCGGCTCATGATCTTGGGGTTGCTGTCTTTCCTACACATCTTTAATCCTTCACTGCATATTTGAACCACTTACCTTTTTTGGCCGTTTTTATTAACTATAAGTAGTTTTATATTTAATAGATAACTAATAACATCTTTTCTTCAAATAGGTAAGTATTTTAACAAATTAATTTTAATAAAAAATGTATGCTCGAAATTTGTTTTCCTGTTCCGTTTTCTGTATTCCTGACTACATTAAAAAATTAACATTCAGATGACAGTATTGTACAGAAATAAAGTAATTTTCTTATTAATTAACTAGAAAAAAAATGTTATAGAATAACTAATAGAAACAGAATCGTAAACGAATACTATTTATTATATCATTAAAAATTATTTAAAATAAAATCCATTCTTGCTTTGTTTTCAGCGAAAGAGCAAAAACATTAACCGTGATGATGGTACCACGATTAAAAAATATTGTATACATTGAAATCAAAACAGTTACATGCAATCTATGTAATGTTGACTTGCAACACACCGCGTGTGGGTGGAATTCTAGCTTTGTGCAAAATCGCGTTCTGTGAATCAGAGCAAGGCGAAGGATTACTGTAAAATATCGTTTAAAACAATTCTTTCTATCGCTTTACGCGGCTGTTTCTTTTACTCTCAGCTCATGCGAAATGGATGGGGAAAAGTTCTCTAACTATCTTCCGAGTGTGAATATCAAAAACCAGCTTTTAAGTTATATATCCTCCAATTCAGGCGAAGAAGTAAAGAGCTAAATGTTCGTCCTTTATAAATAATCTACCCTCGTTGATCCATCCAAGTACTATTTTCATTCATTAGATCTTCTGTTTTAGTAAATTCTTCTTCTATTAAAGTATCCGTCAAAACAACTGATGATTTATATGTTTGAAGAAATATTTGTACAGAAGATGAAAGGAGCATTTAATTCTCGAGATTTAAAATTTGACATTAATTTACTTCAGCGACACCCAAAAGATTTGAATATAACTTGCACAACTCTCATTTTTTCAAAATAAAGTTTAATGATTTGTGATATTTTACTTTAAAAACATATCCACCCTCATTGAAGGCCGCGGTGGCCTAGTGGTAAGATCTCGGCTTTGGGGCCGGAGGGTTTCAGGTTCGAGACCGGATTCCACTGAAGATCCGCCGTGTATGGGGCCTGTTGCACGCTAAATCATATGTAGTGGCCAAACGTCTTCCCGCTGGTGTGGCGTGGAAGTTTGTAGAGGGGGTGCCATCTCAGGTGTCGTCCTCGTCGTCTGACCGTGGTTCAAAATTACGAGGTCCGTCCCAAAATAGCCCTCGTGTTGCTTCAAAACGGGGCGTTAATATAACTAACCAACCTCATTAATCCATCCATCAAGCACTATTTTCATTCATTAGATCTTATCTTTTAGTAAATTCTTCTTCTCTTAAAGTCTCCGACAAAACAACTGATGATTTATATGCTTGAAGAAATATTTGTACAAAAGATGGAAGGGAGCATTTAATTCTCGAGCTTTAAAACTTTGCATTAATTGACTTCAGCGACATTCAAAAGATTTGAATATAACTTGCACAACTCTCATTTTTTCAAAATAAAATTTAATTAGTTATGAGATTTTAATTCATTTTTCCTTTAGATAAATGTTTTTAACTGTGATCCTTTATAAGCGCATCTGCCCTTGTTTATCTATCGAAGCTCTCTTTTTATTCATTAGAGCTTCTGTTTCAGTAAACCTCTCTTCT
>BGPR01032182.1:7269-17633 GCA_013235015.1 Araneus ventricosus | reverse complement strand
GCATACGTGATACCAAGTTTTATTTATCTAAGTCAAAGGGCTTATGAGATATAATTTTTACAAGTATGCGATTATACAGACCGACAGACAATCAGCCCGTTGACGGATTTGGCCCAAAATTTTATACGGACCTACATTCATGACGATAAAACTGTGTACCAAATTTTATCCATCTAGCTATTCAAGTTTTTGAGTTATAGTGTTCGCATGACTTCGGACATACAGACAGACAGACTTCCCGTTGACGGATTTTGTCCAAAATTTGATAGAAACCTACAAATTATGTTTAAACACCACATACCAAATTTCATCTCCGTAGCTCTGATAAGTTTCGAGTTATCGTGTTCACAGACATACAGACCCACAGACAGACATAATTCCCAAATTGTGTTTTTCGGAATCAGGGAGGTCTAAAACGTGGAGATTCGTCAAAATCTCGAGTTCGAATTTTTTGACGATTACAATACTTTCTCTTTGTATACTTCGCATACGAGAAAGTAAAAATACAATGAAATAACTGGCCAAAAAATGTTTTCGACCGCGCCAACGCGTTTTAAATTAAATCAAGAATTTTGGTCTAGCTCTCCGGGGGGGGGGCGCCGCAGCCCGATAGCCCCTCTCCTGGATTCGCCACTGACGCAATTCGATCCAATAAGTAACTACGCAATTCTATTCAATAAGTAAAAACACAGTGATGGATGAAATTCAGCATATTTTTTCAGTTCTAGAATTGCAAAAGTGCGTCAAATTTTGGAACAAATCCTTCAACGGGTTGACTGTATGTCGGTATATGTTTTCGTATGTGTGTGAAAGTTATAAACAAAAAAAAGCAGGAAGCTGGAGAGATGAATTTTAGTATCTGATCTTTAAACCTAAATTGTAAATCTGTGTAAAATTTTGTACAAATTTCGTCCAAGGATAGACTGTCTTTCCGTCTCTTAGTGTAATCAGCGGTGTACCTACAAAAAATGGCAAATAGAAAAAAAGTACCCCCGAACTTTTTAAAACTGCAATCTGCATATCTCCCTCCCCCCACCCCACCCAGACACTTTATGCCATGGAGTCCAAAGACTGACATTACTATAAAACTGAAATAATACGTAAAACATTGAACTAATATAATATAGCCGTCTTCGGCAACCAGCTGGTTCACACATCAAATTAATTGCATTAATTTTGTAATGCCAAACAACTTTCATGGTAACTCACACAGGAAGAAAACTGTTGAGTCCATAAGCTGTTACATTTCTAAAAAGGTTAGTTTCTTGGCGATAAAAATATATCATATATATATATAACGATATTTTAGCTATTAAAGTCACACATGATTCTGATGGTTATTACAATAATTGTATTTATTAACTAATTAGAAATTTTATATTTAATTTGTTGTATTGCATGAATGAATAGAATAAATTAATAACTACAGATATTTTAACTCCTAAAATAAATAATTTTCTTACGAAATACACAGTTAAAAATATCTATAGCACGAGAAAAGGACTTCATATAAAGGACTTGCCTAAGGACTTCATATACACTTAAAAAATATCGCATGGCAAATCTGATTCCAAAAAAAAATTACCTTATGCCTAAAATCAAACAGAGAGAGAAAGACTTCATAGCTTAAGAACAAAGTAAAATTTTTGATTAAAAAGTTACCTGAGAAATAATGATCTTTTTCAACAAAAGAAAAACAAATGATTGAAAGATTTAATGAACACACTATCACTTTTAGTATTACTAGAGATAACAGCACAGCGGGACGGCTTTCTAAATTCAGTTCTAAGTTTTCTAAATTTACTAGAAAATTTCGTACTTCATTACTTTAAACACTTAAAAAGGGTTTAAAAAATTCAAACAGTTGTTTATGTGAAAATTTTGATACTTTAGAAAAATATATAACAAACATCTTTACATCTTACAAAAGTCTTTCTGTGGGTGTATGGTGTAAACAGTCCAACACGCAGGATAATGGAGCATGAAGGTTTATTTACAAATATGCAGGAAAACACGTAGCACGGTACAGGAAACAATAGTTCTCGCACAGACTACCAATGTAAATAGACAACAACTCACAGGTAATAACAGTTCAGCACTTTGATATTTAACAACACAAACAGTCAGCAAATAACGACAATAACTGCATTTTAAATAGCACTCAGATCACCAGCTTCCTAGCTCGCACTGCGGACGAAACTCTAAAGTCGTTCCAGTGGATAAACACTACCACCGCTCGGCGTCTAACAGCTTAATAGCTCGCACAGCGGATAGAATTCCAAAGGCGTTCGCGCTCCAAGGCGATCCCAATCGATTAACATTCCGTCCGTCATCCAAGAGCTCTCCTTATATAGTCTCCCCCGGCAGTCCGTGATGTCACATGGAATCATCTAGTACATTCAAGAGTATCTCCTCTCCTAATAGAGATATCGAGAAGATTCCAGCACCTTTGAGATCCCATATTTCGTCGCTGAAGTCGCCAAGTTTGTCGCCAAGGTCAGGGCCCCAGACGTGGCTGCCGCCGGTCATCCCATACTTACCCCTGTAAAACTCTCTTCCCAACCTTAAGACTCACATTGCTGGGAAGCGACTTTCCATGTTTGTAACAATACATTCCATTGATCTCATACTTAAAACTTAAGATAAAATTTATGCAAATAATTTAATCCGCTGAAAAAATGCCGCAAATACGAATAATAATGAAAAAAATTATATACATCCCTAGAAACTCCAAATATTGACAACTTGGAATGGATTCCCTTTACACTTTACCAAACAAGTAAAAGATTTTTTTCATGCGCTTTGAAAGTAGGAATAGCAATTTAATCCTAATTATTTGTCACGAACTTCGGAAAAATCCGATAACCAATCAGTATGAATATGGAGGATATAACCTTTTAGCTTCAACCACACCAACCTCTAGACCCCCCTCAGTGAATTTAATCGGTATATTATCTCCCCTGAACTAAAACGATCTGAGGATGATACGCCCCTCCCCTACCAAGACACAAATCTTTGAAAATGATCTTAACGAGTTTTCTCAGCTTGTGTTTTGGTCATCATGTCTTTGTGATATAAAACTATTTGCTATTTTGTTTTGAGAGACTTAACGTGAGTTGGTTCCCAGGCTTGTGAAAAGGATTGCATCCTTTATATTTTTCCATACTTGATTGGAACCACTTTAATTCTTAAGAATCTGCAGAAATAAGAGTTTCAAAAAACGTACTTTTGTCTTATACGTCACTAATTGATTCTTCAATTTTGCGCCCCCTGGTAATGGCGCCCAGGGCACTTGCCCTACCTGCTCCACCCTAGTTACGCCACTGAGTGTAATGCGAACAAGATAACTCTAAGGGTTAACTGGTACCTCCGGTTGGGTTGGGAGACGTCACTTTTTCCACACGTTAACAACCGGAAAAGTGACGTCTCCCAACCCAACCGGAGGTCCCAGAATAGACCCGTAAAACGCAAGGATCGAAGTCAATGAAATTCGCTATGTGATCTCGATACCTGTGCTGTGGATGCGTG
The DNA here is from genome assembly GCA_013235015.1 of Araneus ventricosus. NCBI lineage: Eukaryota > Metazoa > Arthropoda > Arachnida > Araneae > Araneidae > Araneus > Araneus ventricosus. The sequence goes on along the minus strand of BGPR01032182.1, from coordinate 14,105 downwards.
CCGAATGCAGGTCGGTGAACACGAAGAGGTCCGAAATGCATTTTCGATTCTTTTTGACATAAGGCGTAGCTTGTAGCGCGCAGTTAATACATAGAATAAATTAAATTATATTTCAGGAACGATTTAGGCATATTTAAATTCAAAAGAAAGAAGGCGTTTAGAATCACAAACATCGAACTTTATTCATTCGTCTTGTTTCTATAACAACAACTCTTTTGTTGCCATTTTTGGAAAACTAAACTTCGCACAACAAAGATAATATTATACGTAGAGAGAGCTGCTACAAGCTGGGCTACAAACGCGGCATTTTGTGGAAGCGTAGAGAAAGTAGAGGTTGATAAGTGAATAAAAATTCATATTTGCATTATATATGAATTTTATAGGAAAGTTTTGTACAAATGAAACGAATCTTAGTAATTTTTACAAGTAATAAAATTTGATTTCGTTTTCTTCTCAGAGCAATTAATATATTTTTGCATGCAATTTTTTATAGCAAGATTTAAAATTTAAATGAAGTTATGGCATCTAGAATAGATGTTGAAACAAATTTATTTCATTTGTTTTGTATGATTTCGAACTTACAAAATTATTACAAAATCTTGTATTGCGAAATGTTTCTAAAACTAAAATACAAGTTATAATTTTTTTTCTTCTATTATAAAACAACTTTCAGACGAGGCTTCTTCCCATCCATATTATGAACGTCCAGAAAGCCAAAACTTCTTTAAAAATTTCTAGAGGAGAAGCGAGTACATAAGCAAATTTATTTTGGGAAAATGGTGAAATGAATAGAATAAATTTAACAATCTTTGACCACCTTCCAGGTAAAACAGCTAATTGCTTATTCATTACTGAAACTGTTGGTAGAGACGAAACTGATAGTGGAATATTTGAACTGACAAATAAATATTTTTCAATATAAATATTGACGATTAAATATTTTAAAACACTCGCGGCTGACGGGCAAGGTGAAAAAGGACAGGAATCTCTGGAAGCGTTACATTTAACATCAAACGTGCTTTCATTGTTGCACGTATTTACAGATAAATTTGTGGAGATAAGCGATATTTTATGATTCCACATATGTTGGTTTTTTAGGTTTTAATTAATCGTTTTTATATAATTTTTAAAAATTGATATTAATGTAAGATCCAATTTAATATTTTTTGAAAATATTTTTATCATGGTTTCTTTAATGTATAGTTTATTAATAATGACTTCAGATTTTCTTTTTATTTACTTTTATAGATTTTTTCAGTTCTACTTTCTTTATCAGCACAAAATTTCCATGAATATCCTTTTGAATTTCTTCCTCTCTTTCTTTTTCATTTTATTTATCTTAGTAAATTTCATTTTATATTCTGTAAAGGGATAAGGACAATTCAATAAAATGTTGAGTTGTCATATTAATGTGAAAGCATTGCTTGCCAAGATCACTTAGTGGAACCATTTACTTCATAGTAGACCATATTCGGTATAAAAATATATTTTCCGCTGTAGGTGCCTTGAAATATCAAGTTACTTAAAAAATAGTTCTGCATTTCAGAAATCGGAAGAACTTAATTTTGTTAATTGTCCTGGGCTCTTATTTCCATATGTATAACTCTGGTACAGATTTTTATAAGGAGATTGATAGATGATGTCAATAACCCCTGAAATAACTTCCTTTCTGCTGAAAAGATTACGCACGGTCTTTATATGCCGCTTAATTAGGTTGTTATGGCCTTTTAAGAATCGAAACTGCCTTTTCTTCAGGATGCATCCGTTAGTTGAAGAGAAATCTTTAAAAGGCGCCATCTGCTGTGAGTATGCGAAATTAAAGTGTTGACGACTGTTTGACTGAGCGATTGATAAGGTTGAATAACGCTCATTTTGAATTTTCACGAGGAAATCACGAGGGTTTTTAGAAATTATCTTATAAAATTCAACCACAATGAAAGTGGCAGATATCATCGGATTTTATTTATTTTTTTTATTGAGATCAGTGCTACCATGATGGAGAAAATTCATGATCACGTGATACACTTCAAATACACTGAGCCACAGTAGGTATCGAGGAGTGGGCAAGGTGTGCTCAAGATGCCCCAGGCGCCACTCTTCGGGAAGGGGCGGGAATACAATATTTTAGCATATATTTTGCATTTTTTAAAGGAAAAAGTAAAAAAAAAACTAGACGAGAAAGGACGAAAAATAAATGTCGTGCGATGCCAGAGGCACCATTTACTCTCGCTACGCCACTGCCGGGTCAGTTTAATTTTTGAATCCATTACGGAAAAAAGTCAAAAAACTAGACGAGAAGGGACGAAAAATAAATGCCATGCGATGCCATAGCCACCATTTACTCTTACAGCGCCACTGCCGGGTCAGATTAATTTTTGAATCCATTACGCATTTTCCAGGTTGGAAAGCAAAAGATGAGGAGCAACAAAATATTAGACGATATGCGTTGTTTAGTCTGTCTTGTAACTGTGACGTCAGTTGAATTGGCTTTATTGAAAAGTAGTAATTCCGATGAGAGAGTAAAATAGTGGTAGGGATGGGCAAGGGGAGTGCATGTGATCTAGGAACCAGTCTTTGGGAGCGCCATGGAAATGAAACGTCAGTGAATTTATGTCACTTTTTAAAACCAAACATGATAAGGGGATTAAAAACAAATTATCGCATTCAAAATATACAAAGAGAAAGTATTAAAGTCGTCAAAAAACCCAACCTCAAGATTTTGATGAATTTCGACTTTTTCGACTTTTTTGAGCTCCCTCCCCCTTAAAAAAATTTGGAATTATATCTGTGTATCTGTCAGTCCGTTATGTATGTGAACTCGATAATGTACAGAGTTAGATGGAAGAAATTTGCATGCACTCAAAATTGTGGATAAGAATCAAATGTTGAGCAAAATTCGTCAACGCTAATTACTTTTTTCTGACTACATAGGGGGAGCTGGGGTAAATTGATACGCGGGAACATCGATACAGTCCATGAATTTTGATGATTGGAATGGCTCAAGATGTTCACATCCCCTCATGTGCAGGGTTCCCACTTATATCCGTTACACCCCCTTACCTTCTACACGGTGACAGCTTGGGCCATAAAGTTGGTGTCTAGGTATAGTAAAAAGGCTATGCGTTACTCGATGAGACAATTTACAACGCCATCTATCGGCAAATTTTGGAAATAGCGATCCTGTCTCGTAAACGGTGAAAGATACGAGAAACAAATCAATTAGAAAGTTGTAGAGCACTCTCGATTTAGTACGAAAAGATACCTTGCGCGCATTGATACTCGAAACAGAATGCAAAAAAATGAACATTTTTTTGGTCATGATTTCGAAAATTGTCATGTCATAAAGAGTGGAAGAAAGAAACTGAGACACGTCCCTGTCTTCTGGATCATTTATTTATATTGCTCAAAATGCTCTCCGTTAGCCACTATACACATTTGCACTCTGGACTAGATTTCTCGCTTCGCTCGCGTTTCACGACGCAATAGTGTTGAAAATCACAATCAAACGAATGTTCATTTTTTACATTCTGTTTTGAGCATTAATGTGCGTAATTAATGTGTACTAAATAGAGAGTGCTCTACAACTTTCTAATTAGCTTTTTTCTCGTCTCTTTCACCGTTTACGAGATAGGACAGCTAATTCCAAAATTTGTCGATAGATGGCGTTGTAAGTTGTCTCATAGAGAAGCGCATAGCCTTTTTACTATACCTAGATTCCAACTTCATAGCCTAAGCTGTCACCGTTTAGAAGTTAAGGGGGGGGGGTAACGGATATAAGTGTATATGCCCTGTATATGCCACTGCAACCCTTAGTACAGGGTATATTTTACGGTCATGTTTTGTCAAAAGTTAATTTGCAAATGAATCAGACAGCTGGTCTTCTCGTCTAAATAGTTTTTATTCTAAGTATGTGTGGTGTGATTTCTTTAACTAGTTACGTTTTCCTGCCAGGAAATTTACTCCAAAGGTAGGAAAAAACATTTATTTTTAGGAACTATATTAAATTTTGATGTTGTTTAGCGTTGTTCCTGCGTGACCACTTGTTTTAAGTAAAATGGGCTCTTGGGACAGATTGATACAATTGACTCCGGGGCACAATGATAAGCGCCTTCTTTGTGTATCAATGTGCCTTAACAGCAACTACTTTGCAACATAGTCTTCAGAAGTCGAAAAAACATAAAAATGAACCAAGAGAAACACGCAATTAAGTATTTGTTTAAACAATGAAAACGGTTTGAATTTCATTGCAAAAATGAAAATAATTGTTGTAAGTTAAGTTTAAAATATTTTTTTACGAATTTATTAAAACTGGAGAAAAAATTGTACTTTGACTTGATTAAGTCACATTAAAGATAATTTTTTTTTGCATTTTCAGATGGTGTAAAAATTGTTTTTGTGTTTTATTATTTTCGTAAATTATGAAGGAAGAACGCGAATATTTTCCTTAATTTTTAATCAATTAAAATTCAGAAAACGGCTTCGAGGTACACATTTCCTTCCTCCAAAGAATTTTTACATAAACACACACTCTCCTTTTTTATTTGTAGAGATAAAATATTTTTGGGGGGCATTATTGTTTCATTTTTCCAGTCTCATTAAAAATGTTGAATTCTTATTAAAATAAAAAATGTTACCTTTTAAAATTTTTAAACCTTGATTTGGATTACAAAATTTATTGATAAAGCAATTTTTTTTTTATCTAACACCTATTAATCATCATAATTTTCGATATTTCCGCGTGTATCAATGTACCCCTAGTATGGGGCAGATAAATTCAAATTCATTTTTAGGAAAAAAGTGTGATAAGTATTTTTTTATGTCATTTATGGCCAAAACTCGACTGAAATCCTATATTATATTAACAAATGTATAAATATAGCGTATTGATTCTAATTATTACCGTTGGTGAACTCATTTTTTAGCTTTCCAAAAAAAAAAAGGGTAAGGTAAAGGAGGGTAAGAGTACGCACCTAGTGAATTTTTCGTTATAAAAATGAGAATTGAAAAGTCAGATCCTCGAAAATATACTGAATCATAGTTTTTTTTAACTTAGGAAGAAGGGTAAAAAAAAATAATAAAAATTATAAAATTTTAGCTTTAAAAAATATATGTATTACGAAACGCAAGAAAAAAATGCCTAATGCGTACTCTTACACGACGTGGCGGGTAAGAGTACGCATTTGGAGCAATAAGAGCTCTCTCATTATTTGGATTTCTATGTACTGGAAACTTTTTCTCCAGACAACAGCTCTTCAGATCCCAATCTCATTTTTTAAATAATAATAATAATAATGATAAAATAAAATGCAAAGTTTTGTTGGAATGGCTGCTTCAAATTACAGAACGGATAAGAGTATATATATATATATATATATATATATATATATATATATATATATATAAATATATATTGTTTATATATATATATATATATATATATATATATATATATATGAAACATCGTTTCAACTAGTGTTGGTTAATCCAAAGAAGAGGCAGTCTTTGACGAATGAAGATGAGTTTATTTTATTGAATCATGCTTTAATCGATAGGTTTCAAGTAAATTTAAATAATTCGGAAAAATATCAAGCCATTGTTAAAGTATAAATAGACGCAAAACGAGGTCACCGGCGACGAAGAAAAGCCACGCCAAAACAGGCGTCTGGTATGAAGGTTACATGATTTTAAAAAGAGGAAGTCGCACCATCGCAGCGAGATTAAGTAGTATCGGAAAAGAGGGGAACTCCCGAACGTCAGACCGGTTGAAACTGGATTTCAGCCCGTTGAAGTGACAGTTAATTGTGTTTTAGAGTTTAAGTATAAATAATTTTACGGATTAAATTTTGAGTAGCGTTTTTAAAAATTAGGAACGTGTTAATTTATTACATATATATACTCTGGTCTGTGCGTACTCTTAGCCGCCGATGTATTGCTTCTTTAAATCGTTCATAGATGGCGGTAGAATTCACTAAAGTTAAATTCTAACGCGTCCACGTTGTTCGGAAGGGAACAAACCTCATAATGATGTTTACTTATAAAGCAAGCATTGGTCCTTTATTTACAAAATATTAAGATTTCTTCACAGAAAAATTACATGCTAACATAACGAAATCATATATTACCTGGTAAATGAAAGACAGCACGGATGAAAATAATTATGGCGGTCACTTGAGATAGCTGAAAACACACATGTTGATATGATCACACTTGCTTCTGCTTGCACTGTTGTCAACAGGGAAAAAAATCCCTGCGTATTGTTACCCGACTGCGTATTCTTACCCTCCTTTCCCTTATATATGTCCCCGCATTCCCCCTACTAGATTATCAACACAGTATTAAGAAATTTCAAAGAAAAGTGTCATGTTCTTAAAGTTTCTCAAAATTCGTGTTGCCATCCACAGTGGATGAAAATCTTATATATTCTTTAATTAATGTTTTTTATTTTTACTTTCCGGCACTTGCTACTGACGTTCAACGAAAATAATTTTTGTGTGTAGTAATTCCTTGCAATTGAACAAAAAATTTTAAAAATTGTCAGAATTAGAAAAAAATACTGTGTCAATCAAATAGGCACCATTGAACAGATAAATTTTTAATTTTAAGATGGCTCCCGAAAAATTACCTTCGAATGAAGTTAAAAATCAAAATTACAAAATCAAAAGGCAGTAGTTACAAACCATCAGTGGAAAAGAATACTTTGGATACTCTTCCAATCAATGGGAAAGAATACTTTAGATACTCTTCCAATCAATGGGAAAGAGTATTTTGGATACTCTTCCAATCAATGGAAAAGAATATTTTGGATACTCTTCCAATCAATGGGAAAGAATATTTTG